>BQNB010033001.1:0-12586 GCA_026074375.1 Tanacetum coccineum | reverse complement strand
TAATAAGAATAAGCAACTAGAATAAACCAAAATGGCAAATAAGCTAAGAAGCTACAAACTGATACACTATTGAAAACACTATAAAAAGGAAAATAAGCTTAAATAAGCAAACAGTAAAGGAAAATGGTTCAATCTACTCTAAAAAGCTAAAGAAATCTTAAATAAGCAGAAATAAGAAGCTGATAAGCTAAAATGAACTACGAGTACTAACAGTACTAACTTGGAGTTAGTACTGCTTGTTCTAAACAGCCCTTAAAGTTTTCAAAAATCATTTTTCTTTTCATACTAATTAAAAACAGATCATCAAGTAACAAAATAAGATACTTATAAGCAGACTTTAATCAAGAATAAGCACTTAAATAAGCTGGATTTTTCTAACAGTGTTAACTCCAAGTTAACAGTTTTAACAAATAAACTAACAGTACTAACAATATTAACTAAGAAAGTGATACAAAACACTTTTCAACTAACAAATAAGCACTGTAAACAGTTCTGCAGTAAATAAGAACAACAAGAAAAAGAGAGACTTACAACACCCTTGCTCAAAACAGGGTCAAACAACGAATCTACAAGCTCTAGCTTGTATAAAACAAGCTAGTGAGAGTCCATAAGCCCATCCAGAATTGGCTTATCATCCATAAAATAAGCTGTGGTATATTTAAGAGTGACTTGTGTAATTTTCTCTTAACTACTTAACTTTTTAAATTTACTTAATTAAAGCAGCTTATAATCAAGCTGTATTGAGAGCTTTTTGAACACACAACAACACAATTAAGAAACTTAGCACTTGGAATTGTAAATTGACTTAAACCTCAAATTGCATTAAAACTTGAAAGTGTTACAAAGCTGAAAGTAGAAGCTGTAAATGACTTAAAACAAACTGAAAATAAGCTAAATTATTTTAAGATTAAAAACTAAAAACATACATGCCTCAAAGGCTTACAAAAGGCTCTATTTATAGCCGAAGTCTTCTTCTCTTGGACTTGCAGCTTGTGCTTCTTTGGTGAGAGCAAAAACCAAGTGTGCTTGTTGTGTGAGGTGATTCTAAAGCAAATCCCAGCCTTTTATTTCTTTTGTGCTTCTTTGGAGTCAATCATAGCCATCGAAAATACTTGGGAATGGTGAGGGATTGCCAACATGGCACTTATACAGCTGGGGGGGGGGTAGAGGAGTGGTTGAAATGATTTTTCTAGGGTGTTGAGTGGTTTTGCAGGGTAGAAGGTATGGGACGACATCCAAGTTGTAACTGGGTTTTGTTGGGGCGGGAAAGAAGGCTTTTGGGTAAGTAGGCAGTTTTGTCCCCTCAAGTTATATAACTTGAATGCAATCTTTGCCCGGTTTGCAATTTTGACCCTTGTCTTTTAATTCTTGTAATACAACTTGAGGTTTGGTAATTTTTAGTCCCTCAAGTTGTATTTTCTTCACTTGGTTGACCTTTGACTTTGTCCTTTCCATTCCGTGCTTGGTTTTGTTTGGTTTTGGCTTTCTTTTTGGTCCTGCTCTTGAATATCCGTTCCTGCACAATACAAATGCAAAACATACAAATACGATGTATTTTGGTACGTTTTTAGTCATTTAAGTCCGTTTTTAATGGAAAATGGTATGTGTAATTAAGCACATACCAAAATCCCCCATACTAAGGTATTGCCGTGTCCTCACGCAATGTTATGAAGTAAACACTCAAGAAACCAAGAATCTTAATCCCCCTCGACTAATAACCTCGAAAAGTAGCTAAGTGTTCGTCAAGGGGAACTAAAGAATCAATAGCTTCGACAAGTCCCGTTTTCACCATTTTTTATATGTACACTAACTATCCCTAATATTTTTGGATTTTCCTTTTTCTTTTCTTGACTGCCTGTTTGACTTCCTTTATTTTATAAACACTGGGATCATAGAATGAGAAGCGATATAGAATATACACAAGATAACTAATACATATCTCTTCACACGTCTTTATCTTCAAGCAGTCTTCAATCTTTATCAACAATATTAATCTCTTTAGCAGTGTTAAGTTTAGTACTAGCAGTACTAACTTATGCCTAGCAGTACTAACATTCTTTTAGCAGTACTAACATTCTTCTAGCATTACTAACTCTTTGACTTAACAGCTTGACAGTACTAACTATTACTCTAGCAGTACTAATGACTTAGAGTAATTTCTTCATTCTTCAGCAGTATTAATTTCTTTAACCAGTAGTAGAAACCTTTAATTCCCAACATAATGTTGCAACTTTTTCCAGACCAACTTCACTAAGAGTGAAAAATAAAGTAAAAGGACACACACACACACATATTTCTCCAATAACCTGAAACATGTTACAATGGTGGCACGCGCAGGTTTAGGTTACATAACCCTACCAAAACCTAGTGACAACAACACCTGCATTGTGTCTAAGGGTGACACTGGTGCTGTTGAGTCTCACAAGTACTATCTTACTAGGAGAACTATTTTGGAGATGTTGAGAGACAGGGGATGTGTTGTTGATGACTGTGAGGTTCAGAGGAGTTTTTCCGAGTTTCGATATGTTTTTGGCGAAAAACCGGATGTTGATCAGTTGCGTGTTTGTGTTCCTTTGTTGTCTAGGCCTTCTAAAAAGATTCTGGTTATCTTCTGTAGCCCATTCGAGATTAACAAAGCAGAAGCTAAAGGTATTATTTTGAATATCCTCAACCAGAAGGAAAGCTTGCACAAGATTATCCTGGTTTTGGAGAACAAGATAAACAGTTTTGCTCGCACAGTGTTCGAGGAATGCCAAGTCAAAGTGGAAATGTTCCCGATTATCGAACTGTTCACCAACATTACAAAACATGTTGTTGCGCCAAAGATTTGAAATATTGGGTACCAAAGAGAAGGAGCAGCTGCTTAAGAAGTACGAGTTAGCCGACAAGCAGCTTCCATATTTGCCTGAGAGTGATGCTATTGCAAGGTATTATGGACTTGAGAAGAAATAAGTGGTGAAAGTTACATATAACACTAAAACCACTGGCTTGCTTGTCACCTATCGGTGTGCAATATGATTAGCTAAGGCTACTATAGTATTTTAGGTTAGATTAACCTTTTGACAGCTTCAACTTATTAAAGCAAATGATCAGTCAGATATGCTGCACCTGGTAGCATTACTATCTTACATTGCACAAAACTGGTTTGCCTAGATCCGATAATATTAAATAGTTTATTGTATAAAAAAGTAAAGTAAAAGTAACATAAGCACATCATATATGCTTAAATAGTCTTATATATCCCCAATTACAAATTCAATATGAATAGCAATACCAATTCGATCAAGTAACATAAATAATGAGCCAAGGCAATAAACCTCATAAGAGTATCAACAAGATCTTACATAAGCAATTAGTATTAGCATCCTTGTATGTCATCCCAAATTCACAATTCCTCATATTATAATAAACGAGAACTCCATTCTTAACATTTTTATTTTAAATTATCAACAAATAATAAAAAATCAAGAGTAGTAAGTTAACAAAAAATAAACTTACAAAAAGAAAAAAAATCGTTACAATCTGGGTAACAAAAATAAATCCAAACTCAAGTATTTACAATTTGCTTAATATTCTATATACCAAAGATCTATAGTAAGTACCTTTAAGTTCTGCAAACCCAGATCTACCCGAAATCTTGAATTTGAAGATGTAATATATGAATAAATCCATTGACTCATTGAGTAAGTATATATAAACAGATATACCATGGAAAATGAGGCACTTTGAACAAAATAGATCTCTAATTTTGGGATACTAGTTTCGGATTTAATAAAACTTCCGCAAATAAGGAGACGGTAGATATGCAATTAGACCCAAGAAGTTTTAGTTAATAATAGAATTAGTATAAGATGATTTTCTACCTTATCACTGGTGGATTAAGAAGAAACTCAAGAACAAGACTAAATGAAAAACCAAAAGGTTTAGTGTGTTTATGGATCTGCAAGTGAAAAAAGAAAGGGAGGCGGGGATGTAGGTGGATGTGGAACTGTTAGGGTTTTAATTTTTGGTAAAAAAAGGTGGGGAACTAAAGAAAAAAGTAACCAAAGATTAAATTTTCATGAATTTTTTATGTAACACTTTAAATTAAATTAAGTGTTGTATTTATGTATCAGTAATTGCAACACTTTCTTAATGTGTTGCGTTATACTCTTGAACTTGCAACACTTTCATAAAAGTGTTGTTTTTTATATTAATATGCAACATTTATTTTGAAAATGTTGCTTTTTCACCGATCTTGTGAAAAATGCAACACATTTAAAAAGTGTTGCTTGTAAAATGTTGCATTTGGCTTATTTTGTTGTAGTGCACCCATAAAGACCACTTTCCTCTTCCTTATATGGACCAAATGCTTGAACGTTTAGCTAGGAATGAATTCTATTGTTTTCTTAATGGTTTTTCTGGATATTTCCAAATTCATATCGATACCCAAGACCAAGAAAAAACCACCTTCACCTGCCCTTATAGGACTTTTGCTTACCGTAGGATGCCTTTCGATCTTTGCAATGCCCCGGGAACTTTTCAAAGGTGTATGGTGGCAATTTTTCATGATATGATTGAGAAAACCATGGAAGTTTTCATGGATGATTTTTTGGTCTTTGGGGATTCATTATCTTCTTGCCTCTCCCATTTAGATATGATGCTTAAAAGGTACGAAGACACCAATCTTGTCTTAAATTAGGAGAAGTGTCACTTTATGGTTAAAGAGGGTATTGTCCCTTGGCATAAAGATTTTTAAGAATTGGTATTGAGGTTGATAGAAAGCCTAAAGTTGATAGTTTATTGCTAAATTAGCCTCATCCCATACGATTATATAGTGATATAGAAGAGTTTTCTTATGTTCATGCAGGGCTTTTATCGGAGATGTTTTATCTAAGAACTTGCTCCTTAAAATTAGCCGACCTTTATTGAGACTATCAGTCTCTTTAGAAGAAAAAGAAACTCGTTTCATATATTTTTGAAAGAATGTTTGGAAATCTATTAAAGTTTCTTAAAGAAGATACTCACGAGGCTCTAATTCTCTAACTAGAGCAATGATGGACTTACCGCTTTGAGATTTCAATGTGAACTAAGAAGATGCAAGATGAACTTGCGGTTCAGGAGACTTGAGTCTTAGGGCCAGCTGAGAGTAAATAGTATAAAATTTTTCAGCTTTCTAACATTATGCGCGTAAGGACTTTTTCAGATTGTCAGACCATTTACACACTACGGATGAAATAAGATGTTATTTAGATGTTGGAGGATAATAGATCGATTGACGAAAGATATTCAAGTCTGTACCTTGTCTTGTCTAAGACCATTGAGTGTATACCGGATCAGATCGGCCTTAAAGTATTTATTTGCTAAGCAAGATGCTAAGCCGAGATTACTCTGATGGATTCTCTTGCTCCAAGAATTTAATATCGAGATCTGCGATAAAAAAGGAGCAGAGAATCTAGCGGCTGATCACTTGAGTAGACTTGAAAATCTTCATAAAGGGGATCTCGTTGAAATGGAAATGAATGATAATTTTCCACACAGCAGAGAGATTCTCAAAAAAATAGAAAGATGTAATTAAGAATTGCCTCCTTGAGAAATGAAGATAGATACAAATAATAAACCCATGTGTTATTGCCGCGATATTGCAAGAACTACTTAGTGGGTATATATGCTAAGATAGTATTAACAAAAAGAGAGAGTAAAAGTCAAGTATCATAAGAAACAATAAATAAGAAAGAAGATAGAAATTTTTATAAGAGATATAAAAGAGAATAAGAAATGAGAATTTTTGGAGAATAAGAATACGTAAAATTATAGGGAGTTTAAAAATATGTGTGACCGCAAATTTAATTTAGGCAGCTGTGTTGGGGGGTGGAGAGAAAGAAGCGCTCCCCCTGGCTTTGAGGCCAGTTACGTGGGGGGGGGTGGGTCCCTGCATGGATGGAAATGAAGTTATGGATATTCTTGAAGCATGTCACCATGGTCCCACCGGAGGACATCATGGCCCTAACTACACCGCCAAGAAAGTTTTCAATTCTGGTTTCTTTTGGTCCTATATATTCGTGTGCCTGACATGGGTTCAGAAACATTGTGAACGCATGTCAAACTTCAAGGAAAATCTAACATCAAAGCGACAAAAGTGCCCTCAGATCTTATCCAGATTTGTGAGTGCATTGATCGTATGGCGGCATCGACTTTATGGGGCCTTATGTCTCATCTTCTTTGAGGGTATCGCCGTTATATCATTGTTGGCTGTCGATTATGTTTCCAAATGGGTTGAAGCCAAAGCCTTACCTACAAATGATGCCCGAGTAGTTGTGAAATTTTTGAAACAATTATTTTCCAGATTTGGAACCCCATGGGCCATTATTAATGATCGAGGTACACATTTTTGTAATGATCAATTTTCTAAGGTGCTAGAAAAATATGGTGTTAAACATAAGCTTTCTACCTTGTATCATCCTCAAACTAGTGGCCAGGTGGAGGTGTCTAATCATGGTTTGAAATGGATTTTAGAGAGGACCGTAGGTGAGCATCATGCTAAATGGGCTGATAAGTTAGAGGATGCTTTATGGGCTTTCCGTACCGCTTTTAAGACTCCTATTGGTTGTACTCCATATAGGCTTGTCTACGGTAAATCTTGTCATTTACCCATTGAGCTCGAGCACAAAGCCTACTGGGCCTTGAAGTGGACTAATTTTGATCTTAAGACTACGGGTGATTACCAAAAGGTTCAATTAAATGAATTAAATGAACTTCGGGATCAGGCTTATGAGAATTCTTTGATCTATAAGGAAAAGACAAAAAAGATTCATGATTTAAAAATCAAAAACTGAGAATTCCATGTTAGTGATCGTGTTCTTCTTTTTAATTCTAGATTGAAGATTTTCTTGGGCAAATTGAAATCTCATTGGTCCGGCCCATTTACAATTACTGAAGTGTTTCCTTATGGCACCGTTGAGTTATCCTAACCTAACGGTCCTAACTTCAAGGTAAACGGGCATCGAATCAAACACTACCTCAGAGGGGACATCCCTGCTTTTGATGTCCCGGATCTCTGTCTTTTCCCCATGAACAACTAAATTCAGGGACGAGTTAAGCTAGTGACTCGTTAATAAACAAGCGCTTCTCGGGAGGTAACCCATGTTATCAATCTATTTTTATTTTGAATAAGTGTGATGTAGTATGAGAATAAGTGTGGGGGAGTGTTTCTCTCCATGTTGTGTTTCATTGGTATCCGTTTTTGCTTGCAGGATTCCCTATGATCGTGAAGACCACCGTGCTTGTTTTCAATCCTCCAACACTCGGTCTCCGATCATTTTCATGATTATATCTAGGGAAATCTTCTATCCTGATCATATATATATTATTGTTTCCCTTTTCACACTTGGAATTTTTAGCATTTGCCTTTTTCGTTCTTAAGTGTGGGGGTGGCACCCGACATTTTTGAACATTGAGGCCAATGTTCAGTTCTAAGTGTGGGGGGGATTTCTATCGAAATGATCATACATGTGCTTGTCTGTGCCCCACGCAACCCCGTTTTGACCAATATATTGTTTTATTTTATTAAAAAAAATTGAAACATGATATAAAAATGTGTAAAAATAAGTAGGCCCGTAGGCTAGAACAAGGGAGATTCTGACTTGACCGAGTATTGCACTCTAGCTTTCCCCTTAGCTTTCGAGACTAAGCGTTTGCAAGACTTAATTTTTTTGCAAAGAACGAAAAATGATAGAGTTGAATATAAGTTAGATGCTAAGCGTGGAGTAGTTGGATCTCTTTAGAGCTCATAGAGGTTAATTGTGGCTTTTTGCTCCCATCAGCTAAATAAACGCAATAAAATAATTTTCAATAAATAAAGTTGCTTGGTTTTTACGATTCATAGTTTTTAATCCCTTCTTAGAGGATTCCTTCTAATAAAAGTAAGGTACACATCGAGGTTTTGTCAGTGTTGTGGGGAAATAGGCTACCATTTCCTGACGGCTCGTTCCCGTTGACTCAGAAGTTAAAAGACCATAGGACTTGAAATTTGGCCATAATAAAATGTAATAAACGGAAGCCAAAATAAAACTACTATTTCCTGACGGTTCGCTCCCGTTGACTTAGTTGTTTAAAGGGTGGAGGTAATAACAATAATAACAATCCGAGACTGATAAAAGTTTACTGTTTCCTGATGGTTCACTCCTGTTGACTCAGAATTCAAAAAGGTTGAGGAAATTCCCGAGGTTAAAATAAGACTACTGTTTCTTGATGGTTCGCTCCCGTTGTCTCAGTTGTTTAAAGGACCGAGGGCTAATACTCCTGCAATAATAATAATTGTTGATCCCACTTCAATGGATCTTTAATTCCTTATGCTTGTTAAGGTTTAGTGCAAGATAAATCCTACACAACTATGGTAGAAACTTTGTAAAATATATCAAAGATTATGCGGAATCTAATCTTTGATCAATAAGAAGAATATGCAATAGAATAGTAATTCTAATGAACACATAGATTAACAAACAAAGATTTTAACACTTATTAAATCATGAAAAACATAAAAAAAACATATTAAACTCTATACCCTAGGACCTCCTTTTATACACCAAGGAGTCCTAGTCGATTTACAATATATTCCTAAGACTTAGAATATTCTCTATGATCTATTCTATAAATAACTAATACTTATCACGTAAGTAATCTTGATCTCCAAACAATCTTTATCCTTTCTCTGACAGTAGAAACTCTTTCAGCAGTCTTAATCTTTGAGCAGTTGTAACTTTTGTACTAGCAGCATTAACTTTTAACACCAGCAGTAGTAACTTATACACCAGCAGCATTAACTGAGCACAAGCAGTAGTAACTACTTAGAATATTTTCTTCAATCTTCACCAGCAGTACTAACTTTATACTAGCAGTACTAATATATACTAACAGTAGTAACTGTGAACTAGCAGTACTAACTTTATACTAGCAGCACTAACTACTTAGCATATTTTTCATTAAAGTTAATGAACAACACTAACTTTAGCTTAGCAGCAGTAACACAAACCTGAGCAGCAGTAACTCTAAGATCATCAAGAAGTCTTTTAATCCCAACAATCCTCCCCTAAACTTGATATTCTTCTTCAAAATCTCAAGTTTCTTCATTGAAAGCTTCATTAATCACCAGGAGGATGCTTCCAAACACTTCATTGATTCTTAAGCTGTTTTGTGAGAAGTTTAAGAAGCTGATATACCATTTCACTGAAATGATCACATTGAAGCTTCTTGTTTAACATATCAGTAATTGTAGCAGGTGTAAGGGGATATCTCTTTTCTACCAGCATATGAATGTACACATGTTGCATCCTCAATGAATGAACTCCACAGGAATCATATATTTTCCAATCCAACACTCTGTAATCCTGTTGATTCCTCCAGACTCTGTCTTCAACATGTGGATCAAACATTGTCTTCAAATCTCCATATAAAATCAAATCTAAGTCTTCCACTGGCCTTGTTGATCCATATTTAGCTTTTACCAATTTGTACAAGTCTTCCAAATCTTGCCTGTCAAAACTTTTAAGCATTTGACTAAAGACCCTGTACATCTTTGAACTTCCATCAGCTCTTATTATTTGATAGTAGCTGTTCTTTCCTTCTTTATGGATCTTCCAGTCAACAATAGTTGGAGGCTTAGTAGCCAAAGGAATAACATCAATTGCTACTTCCTCTTCATCAGGAACAATTTCTATTATACTTTGAAGCTTTGCTGTCTCTTTATCTTCTTACACTTTCTGCTTCTTAGATCTTTCCTGTTCCAGCTCTTCTCCTGCTCTCTTTGAACTTCTCTCTTATGCTATCTCTGCTTCAGCTTTCTTTGAATTTTAGTGCCTGATAAGATCATTTAGAGCTCAAGATTGATTAGATCTTATATCTAGGATACAATAATAACAAAGGCGGAATAATCAAACAAAGATTCATTGTTATTAAACAAGGTTTTTCATTCAAACGATTTCCCTATTACCCCAACTATAATTTGGGGCTACAACAACTAACTATGGTGTACTATTCAACTCTTATTAGTTGAGTATCTATCTAACTATCTAGACTCTCATTGGGAGAGCTCTAGTTTTCTATGGATCTATTTTTCTAAACCAGACGCCTACCCTCTTTATATAATAGAGGGAGGTTACAAGAAAATCTTAGCTTACATAGGAAGCTAACTTAATATTTTACATTAAGTCCTTGTTGTTTCATCTTTCTTTAATCTTGCATATTTAGTTTTGTAATCATCAAATCTCAGATCCCAACAGTGCCTGCTCTCTGCTTTATCTCTTACTTCACTACCTTCCACCAATTCTGTAACCATATCTACAAATGTGTTTACCCTTTCATAGCCTTGTCAAATAACTTCTGAATAACATCAAAGCTTTTGTTCTTCAACTGATTGTGCTTGTATCCAACCATGTGTTTTAGATAAGTAGACATTGTTTTTCTCTTTTAAGCTTTAGTTGGTGGTTTGTTCCTCTCTTCTTGAGCTCTCATTACTGCAAAGTGTTTCTTTCTTGCTTCTAAGAGTTGTACAAACAACTTGGACTTCTCTTCAATACTCAACTTCTCTTGTTCTTCTGCTTGCATTTGTTGAGCCATTTGATAATCAACATCTATCATTGCTTGCACATTATCCCATGAAACAATTTTGGCTTCTTCTTCTCTTTGTCTTACAAGCCTATCTTCTTCCTCTAATTCAACGTGTAGCTTGAAGGTAAGTTCTTCATCAAGCATCAATTAATCTTTCTTTGACAATTTCTTCACAGGTTCTGGTTCAACCATTTTGCCTTTACCTTTATCCTAAACACTGAGTTGTGATGGTTGTTGTGAAGAAACTATTGGTGTAGGTGCTTGCTCCTGTTCATGAATAACAAGCCCTTTTTCTATGGGTCTTGTGCTAGCAGCTGTAACTGTTGTAGCAGCAGTTGTTGTTGGTAGTTTAGCACTTCTCAGTCCAGCAAGTGCTTTAGCCAAAGTAACCTCATCATCAGTTATAACAGTTGTTGTAGTTGTAGCAGCACTAACTGGAATTGTACTGGCAGCTTTAATCTCTTAGAATGCAACTTCAGTTTCAACAACCCCTCATGATCAACTTGTTTGTTTCAATAATTACCTATCACCACTTCAAGTTCATTTACCCCAATAAATATGTATCTGCATCAAAAATGGAGTACTAACTAAGTTAATTCCTGCATCAGCATCAATATCAGCTATCCTCCCCTGTTTAGATGCATCCTCCTCACCCAAACCTTCTTCATCAGAGGATTCCACTCTTCTAGACAAACCAACCTTGTATAATCTTTTAAGCCCAAGATTTTTTGACCTATTCTTATTTTCTAGTCTCTTGACCCTCCTTTTCAAACTTATAATCTCCTAAGATTGAGGGGTCTTAGTTTTCTCCAGATCAATAACTCTATTTTGCAAGTTGGTACATAATTCCATCAATTTCTTTAGTTTTAGTCTTTCCTCACCACTTTGAAGTGTGTTACCTCTTGCGAGCAGTGGATCATTAGAAGTTTTAGATACATTCTTCAACTAGTTTGGCATAGGATTCCCTATGGTTTTTGGTCTGGGGGACACTACTGAACTAGTTCCTAAGGAACTTGGTGCATTAAGTGTTGCCTTGGATTGGGTCTTATTGATGTTACCCCTATCCTGCTATACATCTAAGCTAGTAGCAGTAGTGGTAGCCCATTCCAAATTGTCATCCATCTCCTTATAGACAGCTTCATCTGCAACATTGTCTGTAGGACCACTAGGCTGAGGTACCTTAGTGTCCTTTCTCCTTGGCTTCCTAGGTTTTTGTTTCTTTTGAGGTTGAGATATTGATGGTTGAATAATGGTGGGTGTATGATGGGGATCAATAGGATTTGCTGAACCTTTACCCATTTCTTCTTGAGCTTGTACCAGCATTGTTGGAAATAAGGGTGTTTCTCTTCCAGAAAAGCCCTTCCCTACCCTTCTCATGTTTCCAAAAATCTTCTTAGCGTGAGAAGGTGTAATATAAATCCTTTTATGATTTGACATTCCTTCCAGTTGTTTCTCCAAAAACACTTGTACAAATCTTGGATACATCAAAAATTTATCAGACACATTCTCCAAGTACTTCACCATACTTTCAAAAATGTATTTTGAAAAGTTAAACTTCTGGTTTATAGCTAAACAGATAGTTGCAGAAGCTATAGTGCTACTAAATTCATTCCATGCAGTAGTCCTAGCACTTAGGCATTGCAAAATGGTATGAATAAGGAATTTTTATTAAGGAGAAAAGAATGCCTTATAGAATGTAAGCTTCTGTGAAAGTTTTTCATACCCCATCCTTGTAAGTTCTTTAAAAATGGTAGCATTTAGCAAGCAATCCGTGCCTTCCTCATCATTCAGTTGAAGGTTACGTCTAACAAATGCTTTAGTAACGATTATCTTCTTCCCATCCACTAGGGCTTGTAACTATACTTCCCCATTGACAGTTTTCACCTTAACAATAGCCCAGAATTATTCAATGCATAAAGTATAGATAGTGGGATTGATTGTTAGTGCATATTTGATAGGGTTTGCATTTAGAAAATCCACTATCTGCTTAAACCCTTTACTT
>BQNB010033000.1:0-52699 GCA_026074375.1 Tanacetum coccineum | reverse complement strand
AGGAAAACTGAGATTATTCGCATCTTGGCGGGGCAACTTATTAGGTTTGCAGCCATGGCGGATAGATCTTTTTTTCTTGACCGATGCCTTAATTCAACAACATACTAATCCCCGTTACAAGTGCCGACAAAAAACCACATGTTGGGCTTCTTTTCGTATGGCTGTTGTCATAGGCCGGCGTTTTGTTCAGCCTATAAATTGCTTACATTGTTGCAAGCTGTTATTATATAAACGGCCGATGAAAGTTCGACATTAGCCGGGTCCTTTGATTTACACAATTTGTAGCCCCTTTTCGGTAGGTTGTATAATATTGAATACTTAACAGGCGATGATGATAGTTCTTTGAAATTGTATTTTACTAGAACGTGATTTGCTGTCATACGTATCTGGCTTGGCAATCACAACTGGAATGTGATTGCAGCCACCTTAGATAGTTTGTCACGCTTCTACACTTGCATGTCTGAGCCTTCTTAATCGATATGTCTGAAAGCCTTTTTGTTGAAGCAAATGTGATTCACGGTGGCGTGGCAGCCTGTTGGGTTTGCAGCCCTATGTGTGATGAGTTTTAGTCAAAAAATAGATTGTGCACCTTAACCAGTGGCGTTCGTGAGTAATGTGTGGAAAACGATTGCCAGAAGGTGTTTTGAATGGATTTGTTGATCTAGGAAAATTGAGATTATTCGCATCTTGGCGGGGCAACTTATTAGGTTTGCAGCCATGGCGGATAGATCTTTTTTTTCTTGACCGATGCCTTAATTCAACAACATACTAATCCTCGGTACAAGCGGGGACAAAAAAACCACGGGCTGGGCTTCTTTTCGTATGGTTGTTGTCATTGGCCGGTGTTTTGTTCAGCCTATAAATTGCTTACATTGTTGCAAGCTGTTATTATATAAATGGCCAATGAAAGTTCGACATTAGCCGGGTCCTTTGATTTACACGATTTGTAGCCCCTTTTCGGTAAGTTTGTATAATATTGAATACTTAACAGGCGATGATGATAGCTTTTTGAAATTGTATTTTATTGCTTTCTGAAAGGGAGTGTTGTAAGGACCACAACATTCAAGAACACCACCACCTGAAGCCGCTGACGCAACGCAGAAAATGGAGGCATGGTTTATGTTTTCTATTATTCTTACATAATTGAGATTCTTAGGTTTGGATGTTTAGAGTTAACTTTTAGTTTTTGTGGTGGCAGATGAATGTCAAAAAGCTACAGAAAATGGCGGGTGTGGTAATCACTGGTAGGAAGGGCAGCTGATTTTGGCGAGCAAGGGGTAGCGACAAACAAGTAAGAGGCCTTTAGCCCTTTACCCTTAACTATTTGCAGCGTGCTATGGGAACACGACATGTGCATGGTAGGTTAAAAACTTATACGAGATTTCTTACGTGTTAAAAACTTTAGATTATTACAGTTACACGTGTGCTACGTAGTTACTTCGAGCCTTATTCAGACAGTGAACATATTCTTAAATCAAGGGCATACATGTGCTTATCTAATTACTACGCTTTTGTGCCCTAAAGTAATAACAAATGAAAGTTGGTAAGAGCGTGTACCGCTGCGGAAAATGGGTGCTTATCTAATTCCTCGAAAACCAACACCCATAGGATACTGCTATATATCACAGGTAAGAACTGTTTGAGGAGAAATAAATAGCTAAGAATACTTTAGATAAGAATCTGGATCAAAACAAGTCACAAAGAATATGTTATCATGTTATGAAGTAGTTCAGTAAGCAACAAACAGTATGGTAGCCAATACAAAAGCCGGAGATGCGAGTGAACCTCTTGAGATTAAAGTACTAAGGAAATGTTTCTTTTTATATCCACTATGATATTAAATCAACAAACTTTGGGTGGTAAAACAAAATCTATCACTATTTATCTGTAGTAGAGCCATTTAACGATTAAGGTGGTGTTTGGATATGCTTAAACAAGCCTTTTTAATTAACCATCTAATTAAAAATTCCCTATTTATACCAAAACAAGCTGAGATAAGCAGAAGTCGTTTAACACAAAATAAGCTGAAATAATGCTATTGCACGTTAGTTTTAAGCGTTCTTTATAATTTTTGTTGTTGCACTTATCTGTAGATTAACTGTTGTCTAAGGAAACTATCGAGATACAAAACGAGGAAGGTCATAACACGGTTGTCTTCTGCTACTAATAGATTGATCGCCTCAAAGGATCATGTATCCTTTTTAGTCGCTCATTGTTTTCCTCTAATGATTTGCTTTTGCGTAGACCATCATCTGATCAAATTCTTGAAGCTCTACATATTCATCCTCTGTTGACGGTGAAAGGAATGCCAGAATGTCAAAACCATCTGCAGAGTACTTTGTTTCCTTTTTTTATTAGCTTAAAGCTATACACTATCTAGCATACTTATATTCTTTTTTATCTTTCGATGTGACCATAAAGGGTACCGTTGATCCCAAAGATCTCATAGCGTTCATAGGATTCACGTGAACAGTTTGGTAATTAAGAGAGTATAGGAAAGAGCACAATCATTAGTACATAAACAATACCCTTTTGGTTTAATCATATAACATCAGCTACTGTAAATGATTATGCGATCATTCATATTTGTTGTGATTAGTGGACAACAGAACCAAGGCAAGCAACATTTTCATGTGTAAAATAAAGGCGCCGATAACATTACGAGTCCGTATGGATTACGTTGTATCTCTGGCAGGTCATGGGCCAAATTCAGATTTTTAACACTAAACTTCTTTAGGGCCTATTGATTTTATACTGGAATACAAATCAACATCAGACTAAAAGCCATTTGGTTGTTAAGGGGTGTTTAGACTAGCTTAGTTTTTGGGCTTATCAAATAATTTTGGCAATAAAAGACCCATAACGAGCTTATTTAACAGGAAATAAGTAATCGCATACTTATTGTGATACTTTAGTTTGAAATAAGTGAGGTTTAGGGGACATCGGTTGGTAAGTGATGCTGTTGTTGCCTTCTTTCGAACAGATCTTGGTGAAAGCCAGCAACGGGGTGCAGGCAGCTCCTGTGGAACCCTCGCGTGTGAATATCCCATTAAGGTGCGCTAGAATATGAACTTATATACATGCCTACTCATATGTACGTAAATTTTTTTACGTTGTTACCGGGTCTGATGCATTTTGCTGCTGATAATACATGTTATTTTTGTTGGAATAGGTTCTTCGTCTGAACGCCTAGATACGTTTGCGCTTCTCAGGAAAATGACACCCACACGTGCCGTACTATGTAAGGTATAATGAAATTGTATCATTGTAGCCAGATGTGGTATATAAGAACTGTATATTTATCTTTTTTTTAAGTCGCTACTAGAAGCAAACGTGAAGAAACACTTGCCTTTGCGCTTACACATTACATATAAAGAAGACAATTTACACTTTACTCACACACTTACTCGCAAATATAGACTCAAGCATGCATGATCAGAAGGGAGAAGGCATACTTGAAGAGCCAACAGTTGACTGGAAAGGCAGTCCCTCGACTCCCAACGAACATGGGGGTATACGAGCTGCTGCGTTTGTTCTTGGTGCGTTTTTCTCTTTCTTCCTCGCACCCTCCGTATATCTCTATACACACATATAACTCGCATGCATTTACTAGCTTATGGTATCTTTTTTTCCAGTCCGAGCCATTTTGTTGTCCATATGGTATAATAGTGCAGGCTAGAATTAGTATTAGGGAACCTAAAAAAATATGGATTATCAGTCTATATAGTAAGGATGTTTATATTCATATTTCTATCAATATATAAAAAGCTGGATAATAATTTTGTATGACTGTTGTAGGGGTACAAGCATTTCAGATAACGGTTATAGCGGGAGTTGTTAATAACCTTATAACATATGCGATAAATGAGACGCACTTTTCTCTGTTGAAAAACCACCAAAGTGCAACATGCTAACCGATGGAGACAGATGCATATAGGCCAAGGGAGTGGAGGCCTTAATATTTTGTGTAGCCCTCTACTTAGTGGCTTTAGGGAATGGCTGTAAGAAGCAAAGCATGTTGGCTCATGGTGGTTATCAATTCAACAAGTGATTCAAAGCAGTCCAACAAACTCTCCACCTTCTTCAATGCTGCATACTTTTCTTTTTCCACGGATGAACTCATTGCTCTTATCCTCATTGTTTGGATCCACCTCAGGGCATGTTGCAGACATATACATGAATGGGACTATAGGACAAAGGAAAGAGCTTGGATATGCAACTACTTGGCATAATTGGTTAGCAACATGTTGCAAAATTGAAGATAAAGGTCATGCTATCCGAAATTTTACAAGTTGAGTTTGTCTTTTATTATGGTCATAGTGTTATTTTTGTGCAGACTTGAATCCCATTAGTATTATTTTGCCAAAACTTATATAAAGAAACTGCTGTGCAGACAGATGTGATCTAATTAATCTCAAGAATTACATCCTTTTGTTTAGTTGCATCCTTCTGTTGAAACCTCTTCGAATATTGAACATCCGCAGCGAAGCGCGGGCTTCAAACCTCGTTTTTTTAGTGTTATGGTGTATTATAGTGTTATGAAAAAAAGTGTTATAGCACCACTTTTCCAATAACACCAACTAAACGGCACCATGGGTACCTAGTGCTCTAATGGTGGTACCCAAGACTTATGCCAAGACTTTTTGTTGTTTCTTCACTAGATTCTAATAATGGTACATTGGAGGGTACTGGCAAGTGGATATAGACAACCAATAGCTTGATTCGTATACAAGCTTTATTTTACTTTTTTATAACCGAGTTTTAATAAAAAAAAAAAGATATCGTTTGCACTTTTTTATAAGATTTAAGTTCATTTGGATACCAAACTTTGTTTGGATATTGAGGGACTAATCCCCACCATCTATTTAATTAGATCTAACGGTGAGTATCAAATTCATCTTTTATACTATCAAGGGTGTTTCGGTCTACTATATAAAAAAATTCTTTATACAGTTACGCACCTCATTCACACACACACAACGTGCTTTACAATCATTTGTCTCTGTTCTTCCCCAATTTCAAGTAAACAACCCAAACCCTAATTTAATCTTCGATTCACCAAATTAATCATCAATAACATCTTCTTCATCATTCACAACCTTCAATTCGTCATCAATAATCATCATCTTATAATCGTCGTGATCATCATCATCGCGTTTGTGATCTCACAATCACATCTTCAACGTTGCTTTGAATGGACTTGAATGAACTGATTATTGTTGTATATATGGGTGAACTTGTTAATACATTAATGGATCAAGTGGTTAATACTTCAGAATCTCTCAATTATGTTGCTAATATTGATGATAATGAAATTAGAAGTTGTAAGTTTACTTCTATAATTCATTTAATGTTTATGATTTGAATGTCTAGTTTTGATTTCATAAAATGGGACACATAGCAAACTATTGAATCTTTGATGACCTCTATGGCCAATCTCATGTAGAATGACTCGAGCGGAATTGAAACAAATGAAAAATTAAGTTGGTATTGTATGAAAAAATATGCTTTCTGTATATTATCTCGACTCATATTTTTCTACAATATTAGTTATTGAATGATGAAACTTTTGCTATATTAGTATTAATGGCATTATTAACCACATTTATCACAACGCCTTTAGTTTTTGCGGTATATAAACCAACTAAAACGGCTTCAACCTCCCAATACAAATACCGAACTCTTAACGGGAGAGGCTCTTCCACGAGCCCGTTCTGTATGTTGATATGCTTCCATATTGTAAGAATCATACCTACGATGATTAATTTGATTGAGGTTTTTGGCTTTGGACTTGGAAAAAGAGAGTTGACTGGTAGAGTTCTGGTCTAAGCGATGCGAGTCGGCTACAGGTATAGCTCATCATGTGATCTGTGAATCGGAAGCGTATGTGTCGTTGACACGGATGCTGCACATAGTAGCGGAGCGGGGACAGAGTTGCACTTTAATCAAAAGCATAGTTCTTGAGAGCCGCGGGGATTGGGTTATATAGCTCAAATGCGCAGAGATGCCTTCAGGATCAATTGTAGTTGCATTTGAGGCTTTTCAGCAATTGAGTAAGGTCTCTATATGGCCAACAACTGCTATATCTGCTGTTTCGAGTATGCATGAAGATATTTGCAATGGTGCTGAGTGTAACCGAGCTGCTATGATAATACTTCCATTTCATAAACATCTCAGACTCGATGGTCAACTTGAAACCACACGAGGCGAGTACATGTAAAATTTTATTACATTTTCCTCAAAAAGAAAAACTAGTCTCGCTAAGTTAATGCATTTTTCATTAAAATCTTTCCATAGAGTATACACCTGCATATCATTTTAATGATGTGGCTCTTTTGTGATTTCAGACACGTTAACTGCCTAGAGCATGCCCCATGTTCGGTTGGCATCTTAGTAGATCGTGGTTTTGGTGGACATCACATATTAACAGCAAGCAATGTTAACTCACTTCTTGACGTCTTACATTTCTTGGTGGTAATGGATGACCATGAGGAATTACCTATGGGAGCCGAATGGCTAGCACCCTGGATTCAACTTATTGTAGTAACGTTCTTCTCACGTGTGGGACCCGTCACCCCTCCTGAATCCATCACCGTCAAGATCCACGAACCCACAAGCGACACTCTAATTCAGTCTACTGATGATGAAGTAATTGCCGATTTTAAAAAGACGGCTCTATCAAAGTCTGACACAATGAAATATGACGAGAGAGTGGTGAAGAATGGGGCCGAGAAAATTGATATAATCCGTGAATATGCACGCAGTAACTTGTTTCTTGTGGGGAGGATGCCCGAAGGTGAAGTGCTAGAATTTCTAAATAAGAAAAACGAGTGCCCGGAGATGGTCCTTTGGGACTAGTGATAAGTTAAAATTGTATTGCCTATGTAAGTGCACTGAGGAATTTGATGTGAATGTCATTTGATGTGTATGTCTCATTAAATTTTCTGACTGCATCACTGTTTGTACAATGTGATAGTGACATATTAACATGATGCTTAATTATTCGTCTTATAACACTTTGAAAAAATCACACATGAATTTTCAAGTTAGTCTTTGATAGAGTAAAATATCATCATTCATGCCATATATAAGTAAAATAAGATGTCGTTGGCTTGTGACGTATCCATGGTGGTGTGTTATCTCATACTAAAAAATATAATGTATTATAAGACGAGAGATATCTCTAATTGTGATGATTACAAGTGCTTTAACCTCCGAGACATTTAGATAGTAATAACTTTGAAAGTTGTAAATTGTGCCAAATGACGTATAAATTACAAGGAAGTCAATGAATGGACACTATACTCTGAAACAAGGTTACACTTTGACGAAGTTCCATTTAGTATTATGAAATATATTATGGTTTGAACCCGTGATTATTATCATCTGGTATGGATCAGTTGATAACTTGATATGATTTTTCTCATTATTTTCATATATGTATTAGCGGTAAAGATGTATGTACTTAAGCTGTTTAAGAAAAGTGTTCTCATATATGACATGGTGTCCGGCGGATTTGAAAATTAAGACATTTATTTATGTAAATGAAAATAGATTAATAAGAGTTTTGCTAACTTAGCTTATTTTGATGAATTATCAGGTTTTATGGATTCTATTCAAGTAAGTGAGTAAAGTAGTGTTTCGCAAAATTCTGTTTCATTTGATGTTGTTGATGAAAGTTATGGTCCGTATGATACTGCTCTTATTGCTCTTACTGAAGAGATTATTGCTTATATACATGAGAGTGATGTAACACAAGCTGCTAAAGGTATGTTTATTCTAATAAGCTATTTTTTTCTTTGATAGTTCATTAGTTAGTGTTAATAAGTTGTATTATTAGGCATTCTATGTTCTGAATAAGTTATTATTTAGCGTTTGATTGGATTAAGTTGTTAATATAAGCTAAATTAAGCTAGTTCTTAACTTATCAAAATAAGCAGTTTTAAGTTAATACGAAATATATCACATATGATTTTATCTTTCGTTAATATGATTCTAATTGAGTTTTTTTGTTAGATATATCACAATATCACATATGATATAACATTTTTTTAGCTATATCACATGTGATATCACTGAGTTTGTTTTGTTAGTTATACCATATGTGATATCACATGTGATATTTGCATTTTGTCATGAAACAACTTTTTTTTCATTTTATGTTTTAAGAGTTGTGGTTCAATAAGAAGTTGTTTAAGAAAAAAAAAGATTTGGTTCAAGACGAAGAAGACTTGGTCTAAGAAGAAGACTTGTTTCAAGAATAAGAGGACTTTGTTGATTCAATGATAAATCCATCTAACTGTTTCATTTTTTCACATGTGATATGCTAGGAAATCATATATGATTTTACATTATTTTTCTTTTCATTACAATTATCATATATGATATTTGAAAGGAAATCATATATGATTTTACATTATTTTTTTTTTCATTACAATTATCATATATGATATTTGAAAGTAATTTGTTTAATGTTTGATTTTTATATGGACAAGTGTAAGAAATTCTCTTTTACTTGATTTTGGATGATTTGGATCTTACATGAATGTGAATCTATTATATATTAGATGTGATATTTGTATTTTACAAGTTAGTAGCAAACTATCATATGTGATTTCTTTTGAGAAATCACATGTGATTTAACATGATCATCACTAATTTATCAACCTGATCTAATGCTTTTGTTTACAAGTGATTATGAATGTGCAATAAGACTTAAAAAATAGACATAATATCGAAAATCACATCCGCAAATGTTCCACCATTTTCATTTCAGTATAAAACATGACGACATAGTACCAAGAAAGTTAAACCATTTTAGCAAGACATTGTATCAGTTTTCAAAGGTTTACAAAAATTGTTCGTGGACATCAAAACTCCATACGGAGATTACAAGAGAAAAATAGAGAATACATTTTGAACGTGAAAAAAAAATTCACGAGCTTCTTCATTGAGCTTCTTGGGCCTTTGGATGCTTGCTGTGTTCAAGATGTCTTGAAAACAACCTTCTCTACACAAATAAAAAGATTTGATTTAATTTTCTAGCACATTATCATATAGGATATATTATAATGTTAAAGAAATTAACTTTCAAGCCAATAATATCATATATGATATCATACACACAAGTAACTTTTCAAACCAATAATATCAACAAAATCTTCATAAACGCTTAAAACCTAACATATATCATATATGATATGGTATATAAGTTTTTGCAATTTTTTCAAACAACTTATCATATGTGATTTTTCACTAACACGTCATTTCGTCTCTAAAATCAAAATATCATCAACATATCATTTCTAAATAGTAAAAACTTAACTTCTAATCACATAATTTCTTCATCAACATTAGCATACTCGATGTAAAACTTACTTGTCACTATACCATCATCAAATATCAAAATATCTTCATTATAAACTGTATAAACACAATAACTTGAGCAAAATCACAATATGTTCATCACAAACTTTTAAACGGTTCGGTTTCGGTTTTTGTCGGTTCAGGTAGGTAGGTTCTGAGCCGATGCTCACTCCTAGAAGCAATAACAACTTGACAAATAGACAAACAAATCTAAAAAAACGCTCTAAAACCATTTATAAGCCAAGTATCACTGGTGTATAATCATATATGTACAAAGTAACCCCTATTCACTAATATTTTTACATCGACCAATCAACCACATTATCCATCATTTTTCTAAACACATCCTCAGCACACTATTTGTCATTTACAATGAAATCGAACAATTTATCACAGTTATGTTACTCTATTGATCCTCTATAAACCATTTCAAATGTGATTTCACAAATAATTGGCAAACAAAAAACAACAAAATCAACATAAGTTACAGTAAATTAACAGATCTAATCACAAATATTTGACTTTCTACTGTACCTTTTTCAATCGGATGTAAAATCGGTTCATTTTGAGCCGTAAATCTTGCGGGAATCAACTTCCTAACGATAGATGCTTCAATTTTTGTTGTGATCTAATGATTTTTTATGGTTAATTTTTTATTTAGGGTTATTTTTGATTTAGGGATAATTTTTGATGAGAGAGAGTGTGTGTTTTCGTGGTGTTTTGGATTTTTTTTTTACTAAATGAAGATCGACAGGTTGGTGGTGGGGAATTTTGATTAGGAAGCTTAAATGACAGTTATGCCCCTCCACCTTTAATGTCAACTTTAATCTGGATCGTTAGATCTAATAAGATGAATGGAGAATATTTGTCCCTTGGTATCCACTTTTATTATGGTATCTAAAATAACTCCCCTCTTTTTATAAACATAATGAAACAAGACATGTACGAACAGTAACACAAAAAAGGCTTGTATCAACTATTAAGTTTTCATCGGCTTGTATGTGATCAAAGTTTGTTGCTATAGTATTAAGGGTCAATGTCATAAAATACCAACGAAGTCTCAAAATTGTCCCGACTTCACCAACGAATTAAATTTCGTCCTACCTACACCAACGAACTTGTTTGTTTTGTGACAATATGACCAATATGACCGGCTAACATTTCCACGTCATTTATTATTTTATTTTTTTACATAAATCTGATAAACTCCACCATGACAAAGGTGCGAAGGAAGATCCTAAATCGAGATCTAATAACTATTACAAAAAAATTCCCCTCTTCACACGTCCCGTCTCATTTTCTTCTCTCTTTCTTTCCCCAATGGCAGCCTCAAACACTCACCAATGATTCACACGAGTCACCCTCCGACCAACCCATCATCTTCTTAACAAAAAAACATAAAAGAAAACATGTTGGATCTTAACTTAACCTTTGCTGACCAAGATCATCATATGACAACCATCCCACATGAAGCAGAAGACTCCAACACAACAAACTCATCACTTGTCAATGCAGAAGAAGATGATGATTCACTTTCTGCTGCCGGTGATAGAGATGGAGATGGGATTCATTGCTTTAACTTTGATATATTGAAAGTGGGAGATAATGGTGTACTTTTGGAGAAACCGAGTCAGACTCGAACTGAGTTGGTGACTCGGGCTCTTTTTCCGGTGAGTCAAGAGGTGCAGCATGTGAACTGTTGTTTCGAGGTAAAGGTGAAATGGTGGAGGTACAACAAATGAAGCCTATGGTACAAGCTACGAAGAAGAGTAAGAGAGGACCTAGGTCTAGAAGCTCACAGTATAGAGGTGTTACTTTTATAGAAAAACTGATAGATGGGAGTATCATATTTGGTTAGTTTTTATTAAAAATGTTTTTGAAATCCTTACGGTAATCTAATAAACTATTTATTATGTTAGAGCTGGTTTGGAATTGCATTTTCAAAACAGATTACTACTGTATATATTTGCTTCATCTCAAAATTATGTGTTAATATTAACGGTGGGACCCACAAAGGTGTCAGAAAAAAGAAAAAATCGGTCCAGCTTGGATGGTGACTGCCACGGTGTCAGTCATAATTTATATCGTTTGCACTTTTTTTTAAACATAATGAAACAAGACATCAGTACGTAGCAACACAAAAAAGGCTTGTATCAACTATTAAGTTTTCATTGGCTTGTATGTGATCAAAGTTTGTTGCTATAGTATTAACTATTAAGTTGTTATTCATTAGTAATTTATTAACCGCTCATTTGTAGTACCACCCGATAACCCGAATCACCCGACCCGACATAACCCGACCCGATAACACCCAGTAGGGGTGTGAATGGGGTCGGGTCGGTCGGGTTCGGGTCAATCGGGTCGGGTCAACTCGGGTCAAAGCTCAAAAAATCCATACCCGAACCCGACCCTATTCGAACTCGGGTTACTCGGGTTCGGGTCAATTCGGGTTGGGTCAAATCGGGTTCGGGTCAATTCGGGTCGGGTCAACCCGAATTTGAGTACAATGACAAAAAAAATCTTTTTTTACTCTTTTATATAGAAAATCTATAATTTTATATTAAAAAAAACTTTATTCGGGTCAATCGGGTTGACCCGAACCCGAATTAGTCAAAACATTTCAACCCGATACCTGACCCTATTTAAAACTCGGGTTAGTCGGGTTGACCCGAATCGACTCGAATAAGTTTTTTTTGACCCGAGTGACCGACCCGAATAGGGTCGGGTCGGGTCGGCTTTTTTTAACACCCTACTAGAGAGGACTAGATTTTTTTGAGGTCTTTGTATTCAGTAAAATCTTTTGTAAAAAGTAGAAAAGAAACACCACAACTTTCATTTGGAATCAGGACCACACCCATTATATATATACACATTTATCATTACACAAAATGCCAAAAACAGCAACGGGCTACTGTTCATCGATGAACAGTGTAGCCCACATCACAAAATGCCAAAAACAGTAACTGGCTACTGTTCATCGATGAACAGTGTAGCCCACATCGGCTAGGCCCGGTGGTTACTGTTCATCGGACCAATTTTTTTTTTTTTTGGTAAATTTTTTTTAAATACCGGCGGTTACTGTTCATCGGTCAAAAAAAAAACTTTATACTCCCCTCTTCTTTCGTCAAAAATAAGAAGAAAAAAAAAATTACGTTTACGACTTTCTATCGGCCTGGGCAAAAAAAAAATATATATATATCCCCTTTATTGAAAAAAAAAATTGTCATTTAATATGAGAAAAAAAAAACTATTAAACATGAGAACGAAGAAATTAACCCGAACAAAAAAAATGCCTCGCAATAACGCGCGAAAAAATAACACCCGCAGCAACGCGCGGGTAATCTTTGCTTGTTAATACCATTAAGCAATAAAAAACAGCCCCTAAGTTAGATAGAGATGATATCATTCTAAAGCAAAAAGAGTCAAAGCAAACACAGGTGTCCACCTCCACCACTTGCAGACTTGAAAGATTAAATATTCTTCAAAACCCCATAAATATTTCCACCTTTCCCATTTTTTTCTCAACAATACTTTTGTGTTAAAAATAATACTTTTTTTGTTATTGGATATTGAATATTAGCTTAGATTAATGGGTACATGTTTTTGGGTTATGTTTTTGATGTTAAAGTGTGTTTATGTGGATTCAAAAGCTGAAAATGGAAGTGTTTTGATTAATGGTGAAAGTGGGATAGCAGAGATAGATAGTAACTTTATATGTGCAACAATGGATTGGTGGCCACCTGAAAAATGTGACTATGGTACTTGTAGCTGGGATCATGCTTCACTCCTTAATGTGGTAAGTATTTGTTTTATATAATTTCTTTTCTAAGAATCTTGTTGTTGCATGCTGTGGAAAAGTCAAATAAGTCATTTATTTCTTCTTAAATCTTAATGTACATATATTTTTTATTTAAGAAATGTAAAATTTGGTCACATGATTATTAGTATGATACTTTTGTTCAGGGGTTTAATAATCTGATCATATGTGTTACTGTTGATGAATGATTTCTTGTTTTTGTAATGTAGGCCAACTTTGTGAGTTAGCATAGGATCCATAAGATTTGACATTTATTATGTTATGTGGGTCTATTTATGTAGTTTTTTTTGTATCATTTCTATATTTACATTGTGTAAAAAGATTATTGATGTGTTCTAAAGAATCAAACAAAAAATGAAAAAGTTTATACTTCTATTCATTATACGTTTATGAATTCAATATCTAGGCTTATTGGCACTAAAATATGTTTTCAATAATTTACCATTCTCATTTTGTGGGTCTCTTTTGACGTTTATCGGTTTTGTGTTTCATTTGGTTTTTCGGTTTTACTTCATTGCAGGATCTTAACAACACAATTTTTCAAAATGCAATCAAAGGTGAAGAGTACTCCCTGGTCATATATCATAGTCTACTTTGACTTTTGGAAAGTCAAACATGGTAAATTTAAAGATAGTAAAATTGGTACAAATAGTCTTATTTCTTTAGCTATAAAAAATTTCATCTTGTTAATTATTGTGATAGTTCAATGTAATTCACAAACTGAAAACCTACAACAAAACAAACTAACTGATTTTGAAGTAAGGAAATCACGTTATTTGACACCAAATAATCAGACTTGGAAAACTCTTAATCTAAAAGTACATGTCTTCGATGATTATGTAGCCTTTTCACCACTAAAGATTAGATTAGGAGGAAGTTTACAAGATGAAGTTATCTACGAAATCGAAAATCAAACCGAACCCTGCATCCCTTTCTCCCAGAACACCTCAGCAATGTTTGGCTTTAACCCGGGATGCTTGCCTCTATCCCGATGGGATGAACTAAACACCTTCTTTAATAAAACCGGGTAAACAAAAATACATCCTTCTATCATTAAATTTTTATCTTTTTTAATTAAGTTCATAGTTTGAAAACTAAAATGGCTCATATTCAGCATTTAATATCCAGGGCTGAAATCGTATTTGGATTAAACGCTCTTAACGGAAGGGAAGTGCTAAGTGATGGTTCAACAAATGGAGCTTGGGACTCCACCAATGCTGAATCTTTTATGCGTTATACGGTTAAAAAGAATTACACAATGTATGCTTGGGAACTTGGTAATCATCCACTCAGTCACTTATTTCCACTATTATACCTTATTTAAGGGTGTTTGGTATTGCGTATTTAAGCTGTCACGTGCGTTTATCATAATCAAATAAGCAGTTCTTTAGAGTAAATAAACACTTAAAAATAAGCAGGTTGGCACCTACTTATTTTTTCATGCAAATACGCAGATAAAAATAAGGAATCTCATACTCCCTTTACACTAAATTCATACATAATTACACCCACAAAATGATATAATTTTTGTAGGAAACGAGTTAAGTGGAAGTGGAGTTGGAGCAAGAGTAACAGCATCTCAATATGTCATTGATACAACGACCCTAAAAAACATAGTAGAAGAAATTTATGATGGTATCGACCCAAAACCACGGATTATCTCACCAGGCGGCTTCTTTGATGCCAACTGGTTTGAAGAGTTCATAAACGGAACGAACGAAATCCTTGATGTGGTTACTCATCATATATACAATCTTGGGGCAGGTATCTTCTGTAAGCAGATTCCAATAAAAGGTTTAAATTACACGAAAGCTTATAAAATTTGGGATGATCTCATTGTTGTTTTGACCAGGAGTCGATAAGGATTTAGTTGAAAAGATTCTAGACCCATCTTATCTTGATGGCGAGGCTGATACATTTAAGCAACTTGAGGACATTCTCGAGGCTTCTGGAACGTCCGCATCTGCATGGGTTGGCGAGGCTGGTGGAGCTTACAATAGTGGTCATGATCTCGTAACAAATGCATTTGTGTTTAGTTTTTGGTAAGTAAAACTCTTATAGAATTTTGCATTTATAAAAGTGAAACTGTGTATGCAAAATAAGGATAAAGGTTTCCTAGGAAATTATCATTTTATATAACTGGTTTAATTTGTTTGCGGATGCTGTCATGACGTGTTACCCTGTGAATAAATGTTCACTAAACAGGTATCTGGATCAGCTAGGAATGTCAGCTGTTTACGACACAAAGACATACTGCAGACAAACACTAATAGGAGGAAACTACGGCTTACTCAACACGACTACTTTTGTGCCAAATCCTGATTATTACAGGTACACTTTGACTTTTAAGGTCAAACTTACGACTTTCAGAATAAAATTGACGCGATTTTGCTATAAAAATTGATGTACTAATTCTTCTCAGTAAGTAAAAACTTACGTTTGTCATTTTATCTCTCTTCACACTAGCGCTCTTCTTTGGCATCGACTAATGGGAAATACAGTTCTCTCCACAAACTTTATCGGGACGAAGAAAATGCGATCTTATGCGCATTGTGCCAAAGAATCAGTAAGTTCTGTAAATTCAATTTGCGTTGTCATACTTAACATTAATAAAACAATCGCAGAAGAGAGTTTTGAATACTTCAATTAAGTGAAGGTTCATTTGTTTACAAATGCCTTTAAATGTTAGCAAATTGTTATACCACGTGAACAGTTGTGCTGCAACATTTCGTAACTTGCAATTTATTAGCTTCATTATCTTACACCTGTATCGATATTGTCTTTTAGGATGGATTAACACTCCTACTCATCAATCTAGACAACACCACCACTATTAATGTAAATTTGTCACTTAATACGCTACTCAAATTTCCTGCACAAATTCGAATGGTGACACAAGATACAAAGATGGATGATGCAGAAACACGAGAAGAATACCATCTGACAGCAAAAGATGGAAACTTGCATAGTCAAACCATGATACTTAACGGGAAAGAGCTGAACGTGAGTTCCGAGGGTTACATACCTCCGTTGGAGCCTTTGAACGTAAGTTCATCAGAGCCGATAGTTGTGGCTCCTTATTCTATAGTATACGCCCACATCCCATATCTTACTTTGGATGCTTGTGCCGATTTGGTCATGGATCTTTAAGAGTACAACAAAAAATTGTGCTTGTTTTTGCTTGTTTAAGATGTAGAGAAGTTTTGTCGTCGGTGTTTATTAATGGTATGTATAAATAATCGATCTTTGTTATAGACCAAAGTATTGCTTGTTTGAGTCATGAAAATTGTTTGCGTAACGAGTTGCTGTAAAGAATACATTGGGTTTCAATGGTGAATGTAATGTTAATCAACTCTCTAATTTATTTTTAGTCAAAGGGTCCTATTCTGAATCATAGAGCTGCTATAATTACTAGTACTTCCGTCCCAATTTTCTCTGTCCCAATTTTCTCCCGTTCCATTTTAATTGTCCATATTTAGTCGTTAATGCTTTCTCTAGCCGATAATTAAACTCCCTGTTGGATATATTGGTAGTTGGATTAGCTACTAATACGCTACTAGAATTGTTTGAGCATATTGGGGCACACACAGTTTACAGACACGAAGAGTTCGTTTATTATGTTATTTGATATATATAAAACTCGTTTATATTTATTAAATACGTTAATATGTTTTTCTCACGAGATTATAGTTATACCGTGTAATTAGTTTAAACCGTTGAAGTTTTTATAATTCTAATTAATACATGTTAAATAAAAGGAGAAGGGTTAAAGTGTCGGTTTTGAAAAGTGTAAGATTACTAAACAATAACTTGGAGTAGGGAACAAGTTTTTGTTTAGGGTTTAGAGCCTATATATACAATCAGTGGCGGTACCAAAGGGGGGGCAGTGTGGGCAGCTGCCCCCACAAACCTGTCAAATTCTTTTAAAAAAAATAATTTTTTTAAAGGTGTTTTTGTAATATTTTATATCTGCCCCCCATATCTAAGTAAATCAAATATACAAAGCGGTAATATAGACAAGAAAAAACGGCATCACTTTGCCCCCTCAATTTTTTTTTCCTTCACCGCTACTTATCTAGCTGGTATACCGTCCCTGTATACAATTTTCCATTCTCACTCTCTTTCGGAGGATCCCAACTTTGTTTTTATCACGATTCAAATACACACGAAGCAATTAATAAATAAAACCCTGCCCATGGGTAATCTTTAATACAGTTACATGTTGCATGATATCTCATGATGCATGGCAAAGTCATCATACATGGCAAAGTCATGATGCATGCTAAACACATGCGTAAATCCTTTTCTTCCGTTAGAAACAATCGGCATAAACATAAATCCCTTAAAGGTTTTTTTTGTTTTATTCGTACACAGAAGAAAAACCAAAACAATAAGTCTTATTTGTTTTGTTGGTTTTTACTTTTTTGTGTTTTTATTTTCCTTCCTCAACATAATCCATTTTGAACGTATACACTTTTGGTATTCGAAATTGGATTGAAGGTTGGTACAAGCACACTTGTTGTTTGAAGAGACCGTGAAAACACTTGGTGTTTGAGAGACGTTTATAGCAACGACTTATAGCATCGTGACGTTTTCGTTGCTTTGAACGTGTTGTAGTGACAAACCGTGGATAGACGGTGGTAATTTAACCACTTTTGGATTTCATTACATTTGTTGTGACTTCTAAGGTAGTTTTCATTGTATACTTTTTGTTTATGTGTTGTGTGATTAACTATATGAACCTTACTTGATCCATACTCCGCTGCGTATACTGTGGTATTGTTCAATGGTTTAACCAGATATATAAAATCCAACTGTGGCATCACGAGCAAATCGTTTCGGTGTTTTTATGGGTTTCTCATACTAATTAATACAACGCTTAGGGCTGCTATGTAAATCTTGTTTTTATTTATTTATTGTTTTATTGGAAAGTATGTATTATGGCTAACGGAATGCTCGAATCCTTGAAAATAGAAGATTGAATAATACAACCTAGTATGTCACTCTAATGTAATTTGATTAAAAAGAGAATGATTTAAAATTAAAGGTTAATTAAGCTGCCATGTTATTTCTATTCTTGTTTTATCTGGCCTTAAGACTCACGCAAATCATGTTATATGATGGATGTGGCGATCTAGGTACTTTAGCAGAAAACCTAGTGAGAGTCTTTTGGTTCTCCAATTGGGTGAAGACTCTTTTGAGAACTCCGAAGGCACATTATTATTTGAGATTACTGCTTTCACATAAGAGTTCGTCTTTCAACTTTAATCCAATTTTTAGTTGCTTTGATTGCTTATATGGTGATATGCCTACGGTGATGATCAATAGTAACAAATTAAGACTTTATGATAAATCTTATTAACGGACTTACACATTATAGATAAACTTGATTAAACAATGTCTAAATATTACAACTAATTTACTCCTTGTGACCAGTTATGTGTTATTTGCGAAACCGGGGTTTTTGGACAAATTTAATACGGACATTAAACTATAAAATTTGATTTTTTTGTGTAATTTTAGTTTTTGTGTGCGCAGTATGGGGTTGAATTGATCTTTAATCTTATCCCGCCCCACTACATGCTTTGGCATATGAGAAAATTATTAGAATTGCTTGTGTCTTCGGATACATGTAGAAGAACAATATAGGGTTTGATCAATTTGTAATCCCACCATATTGGCAAATTACAAAAACTAATGTTAACAAAGGGTTTCTTAAAATACAATATCATTATTAGTCAATTGGAAGTACTGCTCACCCATTGTTGGACAAACTACAAGAGAAGTTTAAGGAGGGTGGAAGTAAGGTTTCCCAAAAGAAGTAAGGTTTTTAATACGTTTCGCGCTGACCTGTTTCTTCGCATCCTCTCTTTGTGCCGCCATCCAAAAATGGAGCTCACCGAGAAACATTTGGACAAAATGATGTCTATACACCAAAAAAGGTAACAAAATGTTTTCTTTAACTTTGTGCTTTACAAGATGTCTTCGCAATGCTTCTTGTTCTCATTTTTGTGTCAATTATTTTGTAAAATTTATGTGTATACCCCTATGTGAAGTTTTAAGTCGATGCCAGCCAAATGAAGAACACGTGCATTTGGATTGTCTTTTTTGGTCAGACCTCAGGGCCTTTCCAACCCATGGCGAATTTTTTCCATTGGTAAGACCTTTGTTAATTTTCGCACGTTCTCTTTTGGCTCGATCTTTTAATCGAGTTACATGTCAGACCTCGGACCCGAGCATAAGATGAGACAAAAACATGTACATGACCCCCACTCTCTCACACTCACCTTATATGAGTTACTTAATAGTCATGTGTCTCAAAAATCTAAGAGTTTGCATTAACTATGCAATTTTACGCTGTCAGCTTACCTCTTGCCCCACTGTTTTATTTACTGTCAGACCTTCATCCTCGGTAATATGTGGTCGCTGGTCTAACACGTTGGATCTTTAGTCTTATTAGTAATTAATTAGGTAGTTCTATTCTTTTTGACTCTTTATCTTATCGCCTAATATACCTAAATTATTGAATGCCGTCTAATCCGTTCTCTATTCGCTGTTATTGCAAACACTTAACTTAGTAACTCCCACGGACGTTTGTTTTCTAACAGAATTCAAACATAGTCATCACTTTCCTCCTGGCACCTATAGAGTCGCAGGATTACTCCGTTACTCCTCTATCTCAATTGCATTGACAAGAATAAGATAGAGTTATATAAAATGAATTTTTCAATCTCACATTTTCTTAATGTAAAACTCACTTTTAAATTTTTCACTTACCTTTTTCGTTTTATCGACAAATCTTTGAAAGATAAAATATACTTTGTGTAACTAAAGAACATTCGTGTCTTCCCCTAGATACCAAATATAATGAAATCATCTGATCTCCCCCTGTCGCGATGTCATGAGTTTAATCCGCATAATGAGTTAATGCTCTCTAATTGAAATTGGCAGGGTCCTCTCTATCTGCCTAAATTTTCACCGCCTGGGACTCGATTTCACCTGTCTTTTAGTGGTATACACACACGCTGTGCGCTTAGTACTACACTTTTATTAAGGCTCGGATTTCGCATTGCGATTTAGTCAAGTTATTTGTAGTAATGTGGCATACGGTCCCCTACTTTCACGACTGTAGTAGACTACTTCATCCTCGCTTGTACCCGGGCCCCATATCCTACCCCCCTTAGTACACATGGTACTTGTTCGGCATTATAAGAGACGTAGGAATCGCGTTATCAACGTCTATTTTAGATGGTGGTTTGCCGTTATGCCGCTGCTCCCCGGGGCGGAGGCACTTTTGGTGGCTGCAGATTATCAGTCTGGCTCATTGGAACCGCATCTCGCCTTCCTCTCTCAGTTCGTCGTTTTGTGATGAACATTGGCTTTTCTGATTGGTCATTTTCCCCCCCCCCCCCCCCCCCCCCCCACCCTTTTTATGGCTGTTCGAGGTAGATTGTAATAGGGTCCCCTTCTTTCTGGCGTGTATTGGATTTTTAATTCCTACACACCCCTCTCCCTAATTCTTCTCTTTCTTCCCGGCTATCTGTCTTTACTTGCCGCTGTGCTAGTTTTGTTTATCTAACCTAGTTGGCGTGACATCTACTAACCTCATAAAAATCGATATTTGCTTTCTCCCACCGGCGTGCATGTCACTCCCAATTACAATGTTGTACAAATTCCAGTGGGTCGTGATCTTGCAGTTTTTCTTACTGAAAACGACAGTCATGTAATGTTGTCAAATTCAGTGGGTAGCTTACATTGATCTCATTTCTTTGTGAGTTGCCCCACCTTATTATTTCTAGCCTCCGCTCTTGTCCAATAATTTTCAGTAACATCCCCGTTTTCTCACCCCCCCGAATAATGATACGTCCATGGTTTTCAAGGAAAATTGCTTTTTATTTTTTAAGATAACATGTTGGCCTTTCCGATGTTGCTTTCTGCAACGTGTATCTTCTTGAATAATAATCCACAATTCCTGATTCAACATTTATGGTTCGATATCTACTTGTAATCTTCTATGGTACGTCTATCATGTTGTTTATACTTTCGACGAGGCGTGTTCAGTATGTATTTACATTAATGTTGTCCCTATTCACATGTGGGAGATATCCTAAGTAGTTGTGCAAGGATCCATCATATCTATAACATATGATTAATTGGTTTTCTACTTTTGACCGCTTAGCGGTATGCAAAACTAATAATCTACTAAGACTTATAAATACAAGAGGTTTTGTTTTTTTTTTTTTGCCCCCTATTACATTTAAAAGTCAAGTTATAATATAAAGTACTTCAACTTTTTGATCTATATGATTTAATCATAATTAAAATTATGTATTAATTATATAATTTCATGATTATTGATAAGTATGAATATTAACTTGAAATTACATTTGAACCTCCATGTGTTTGCGGTCGATGCATGGATTACTTTAGTTTTGGTATAAATTATGGTTAACTTGTTAAGACATAATTAATATAAGTCACTTAGATTTTATCATATGACTGAATTAACAGTAAAGTAAGTAATAAATTGGTTGTTTTGTCTTATTGCTAACAAACTATTAACCATGATGTCCTGATTTATCAGAGACTTGTAACGTATAACTTGACATGTTCCGTTTTCTTGAAACACATGAACATAGAGTTAACATAAGGTCCTTGAATTATTCTCAGACATATAATGTATTTGACATGTTTTGTTTTCTTGTAAACACATGATCATAGAATTCTTGAATTGTTATGTTATTTTCTTTCTTGTAAACACCTTGAACATGGTAGTTATTGTACTTATTCAAGAAATATACTTATCATTATAAGCATGCACTTGGCTTTAAAATACTTTGTATTCAATTTGGCTCGACCTAATTGGTAAGTATTTAATCTAAAGAGAATTAAGTTATCTAGAGAATTCTAATAGAGTCTCACAATTCCAATACTCATAGGATACCACATTATTATGGTATGTCTAATGTGTTTGAAACAAACTATATTCACATTGTTTGATTTCTGATAACTTTAATTGCTCTACCTCAAAAAATCTATAAAGGTTAAAAATTTGCGTTTTTGTGTATGATACACTGAATTTAGTTCAAACCAGAAGGTATTCTAGACATTTTCTATTAATGGATTGGGAGTGAATCCTATTATGTTTGATTAAAATTCTAAAATTTAGTTAATTCTTATGAAGATATTATTAACTAGCTTGAGAGTTGAGAACTTAAAATTTATTTTGTGTTGTCCCAATTAAGAACAATTTATTGTTTGCTTAAATACTTAGTATTTAGAGAAGTATCTCTTCTTACAAAGTAAGTGTGAGCATCTATAGATCTTGAAGATATTCAAGTACAAAATACATAACCTTCGGAATTCACTTGCTGATGTCATACTAAGGTTATAACATGAAAATGTTGAACCAAAGTATAATGTAACTCTCATTCATAAATTAGTAAGGATGCCTCATCAATTGAGTGATATTTTTATATCAATGCTGAGGAATATTAGTTAAAGGGTCATAATTAACCTGCTAACTAATAAGATGAATTATCACATCTTAAATCTGATAAATATCTTAGAACTATGAATGAAAAGATGCAATCCTTAAAATACAATCAATGTTTTGAGATTGATTGATCTTTCACCAAACAGTAAAATGTGAGGTGAGAATGAGTTTTTTTTGAAGGAAGGCTCATAAGGACAAGATTGTATACATATTAATGCTTGACTGATGACAAGAGTTTTTAATCTTACTCAAGCAATTGACTATGATTAAATCTTTTTTTTCTACACGCATTAATTATATAAAGATAACTAATTGTCATACAGATTTCTTGAATTTGACGTTATGGCGATTATTTAAGGTATCATAATTTTCCCTTATATGATTGTACATTTGTGAGGACGTGTGTAATCAAAAGGGTTATGAGTCTGTATTTGTTTTATGACAACCCTAGTTTTATAAACTCTTTTCTGATTGATTACCTTTTGTATGAGTAACTGGTTGTGTAATCAAAGGTTATGGTTTTAAATTATCTTTATAAAAGTATTACAAGATAATAGAAAGCAATGTGGATTAGATCATGGCACTCTAGGAGATGTGATCTTAAGTTTAAATCACAATATGATTTTGATGAAAATAAATCCTGTGTACATTTGACGTTCAAAGTGCGGGCACTATATTTTTCCTTAAAATTTATATGTTGTGTAACATATTGAAGGTATCATTCCTTATAAGATTAGATGTTAATCCTTGTGGTGGGAATGAAACTTCACTTGGGGATTGTGGTAATAAAACAAACGACTTGGAATGAATGTTAATGAAATCGGAAAATCTAAGTCAATTACCAAGGCAATTAACTTTTTGACAGCTAATCTTTAATGATTTAGTGCTATCGTGTGATTCAATTTATTACATGGATGGAAACCTTGTGTGTTTTTGTTAACGTAGGACGTCATCATGTTTATTTTATATTGTTGTGTGGACTGGTTGTTTACTTGTGCTCAAGGTGCTTAGGTGCTAAAACATCAGTATCTAATTGAGAGTGTTTTTTTAAGGGATGAATGATTTAACATAGTATCTAATTGAGTGTGTTTTAGATGATTGTTAAAAACTAATGTTTACGAATTTATAAGGCATAGTGTGTTTGTGGTTAACATGATGCTTAGAGAATAATCAATTCTAGGTTTATGTAGGTATTTTTGAATTTATGATAAATCTTACTAAGCTAGATAAGCTTCATCTTAGAGCATAGTTGCACATACACATTAAATAATGAGGATAACTTTACCTTTTTAAGAAAATTGCTATAGATGAGTGTCTGAGATATAGGTAGGTTGTTGACATTAAATACCCAATAAAAAGTTCCACTGTCACATTTCATTTACTATGTTCGTGCGAATAGGGACGGCAAATATACATACGACACTCATCAATTGCGTTTTTCTAATTCTTCACAATTGTGAAATTTGAACAAGTTATTCGGAAAGTTTTAACAGTACTTTTTCAGCTGTATTGTAAAGAAAAACGTTGGATTGTTGGGTACATTGGACTTCTACTTGCTAATTAGTTTAAGGCTATATCTGTTTTTTAGTATTTGGATATAATTGAGGATTGTAAGACAATTATTTATTTTATGATGAATAACATATCTTGGTATTTGTTATTCATTCATATAATATTGGTTATCCTCATTTTGCATGTTTAATCCGTATGAATGATTTATCATTCTAAATATGTCATTGTCGGGTTAACAATATGGGAATATTGTTACATAAGACAATGTGAGTGTTTGGTTTTTATTCTTTGTAAATATATGGTTGGTTTCCGCCCAAACTATTATGTTATTCCTAGGGATTTGCATACTTGGACACCCCCAACTGTCCCAACCTTTCGAATATTTGAATTATTTACTTTTGGAAGCCTTATGTCATGAAGTAAAATATCAAAAAATACAAAATGGTTAGTTTTGTCATTCCTGAGACTTGAGAATTACAAAAACACTGTTTCTAGTATTTATGTGTGAGATTTTCACTTTTTAATTCTAATTCAAACGGTAACCATGATCATGGTAGTTATAAAGGCTATTATTGGAAATAAGTGATGTGAAAGCAGCATTCGCTAACACTTGTATTTCACAAAGAATTTGTTCCTCCACTGGATGCTGCAGTTATGATTCCATATGGAGCCTCCTCTCCAGCATTAATCAGATTATTTGTGTTCGGCCGCACCACAAAGGGCTAATGCAAGATGATTTCTTGATTAAATTTGGTATATCTGTATTCAAGTTTCTATAACGAGAATCTTAAACTGGTTTAAAACTATTTGGAATGATTTACCGGATCCATTATCCATGTTTTTAACCGGTTATTTGAACAAAGGCCATGTTTATAGAAACGAGATGTATAAATAAACCATGCTTATCTTGAGAATGGTTTTTGAAACTTGATCTCAGACATTTTTAGTTTTAATAACGAATGTGAGTCCCAATTTTCTCCCGTTCCATTTTAATTGTCCATATTTAGTCGGTAAGCGTACCGATAATTAAACCTCCTGTTGGATTATGGTAGTTGGATTAGCACTAATACGACTAGAAATGTGTGAGCCTATTGGGGCACACACGTTAAGACACGAAGAGTACGTTTATTATGTATTTGATATATATAACTCGTTTATATTTATTAAATATATAATATGTTTCACGAAATATATTTAACGGTAATTAGTTTAACCGTTAGACGTTATAAACTAATTAATACATGTTAAATAAAAGGAGAAGGGTTAAAGTGTCGGTTTTGAAAAGTGTAAGATTACTAAACAATAACTTGGAGTAGGGAACAAGTTTTTGTTTAGGGTTTAGAGCCTATATATACAATCAGTGGCGGTACCAAAGGGGGGGCAGTGTGGGCAGCTGCCCCCACAAACCTGTCAAATTCTTTTAAAAAAAATAATTTTTTTAAAGGTGTTTTTGTAATATTTTATATCTGCCCCCATATCTCAAAGTAAAAAAACAAAGCGGTAATATAGACAAGAAAAAACGGCATCACTTTGCCCCCTCAATTTTTTTTTCCTGGTACCGCCCCTGTATACAATACCCTCTCCTCTCATTCGGAGGATCCCACTCTTGTTTTATACGATCAAAACACACGACGCAAATCAATAAATAAAACCCTGCACATGGGAACTTTAATACAGTTACATGTTGCATGATATCTCATGATGCATGACAAAGTCATCATACATGGCAAAGTCATGATGCATGCTAAACACATGCGTAAATCCTTTTCTTCCGTTAGAAACAATCGGCATAAACATAAATCCCTTAAAGGTTTTTTTTGTTTTATTCGTACACAGAAGAAAAACCAAAACAATAAGTCTTATTTGTTTTGTGTTTTATTTTCTTCTCAACATAACCATTTGAACGTAATACCTTTTGGTATTCGAATTGGTTGGAAGGAAGGTACAAGAACACTTGTTGTTTGAGAGACGTGAACACTTGGTGTTTGAGAGACGTGAAGCAACGACTAGCATCGTGACGTATTCGTTTGACGTGTTGTGTGAGCAACCGTAGAGGTGGTAATTTAACCACTTTTGTTTCATTACATTTGTTGTTGACTTCAAGGGTTAGTTTTCTTGTTTACCTTTTGTTTATTTATTGTGTGTTAACTATATGAACCTTACTTGATCCATATCCGCTGCGTACTCGTGGTAGTGTTAATGGTTAACAGATTATCAAATCCCAACAGTGGCATCACGAGCCAACTCGTTTGGTGTTTTTATGGGTTACATACATAATTAAACACGCTAGGGCTGCATGAAATCTAGTTTTATTTATTGTTTTATTGGAAAATTATGGCAATACATTCCACCCCTCATCAAGTTTTACAAGACAATTCTTCTACAATTGGTGACATTCTCAAAATGAGTCAATGTTTGAGGGGGAGTCTTTCGAAAAATAATGATTTAATGTTGTTGGATACATCATCACAAGAAAATTCTTATGTATTCAACACATTATAAAAAAAATCTCAATAACACATCTGGAATAATAATGACTACTCAATAGATTGTATGTTATAAGATGATTAAGTGTTTGAGCATAATTTTTTCAAGAATTCTTTAATGACAATTCATAATCTTTCAAAATTGTGTGCTCAACAATGCTAACCCTCAATTTTATATTCATTTTACAACTTGGTATCATTTTTGGTGTCAAACATATGTAAAATAGAGGGGGAGCAAGTTAATGTTCCATATAATCCATGCTAATAATATTTTTCCCACACGGTTTTCATGATAAATTTTAATCACAAAGTATTTCAAAAACTAGGCGCATTAGTATTTAAAATAAAGGGAGAAATGTAATTAAAATGTGATCATGAAAATAATAAGTGATATAATCGACTCAAAGTGCTTGATACTCTTCGGAAAAGGTTTTATGGTTACGATCTTATACCCAACAACATCTTAATTCATGACGATTCTGAAGTAATAAGGTGGTTAGGTTAGGCATTAGTCCTATGATCCAACCAGAACTGGAGGGATCTACCCAAGGACATCTCATAGTTAGAAATATCAGTCCTTGGGTATGATTGGAGATGAATGTGTATAAGGGAAGAATGCCGACTAAGATTGAGATAACACTGGAACAATCACAACAAGGTGTTAGTAATGACGTCTTGGTAAGCATTGAAGGGGTTGAAGAATTAAAAAGAAATGTATGTATAAAGGGTGTAAAGAAAGTATCCCTCCACACAACTTAGGCAGAAACTGGGTCAATACATAATCTATCGGTTTTTACAAAGATGAATTCTGATATTGAAGACGACATCATGGACCCAGTGATGCAATGCACAACCCTTCCCAGCCATTCGAGTTTCTCTAACAGATACTTAGTTTCATTTTTACGGAGTTACATACGACTTCTATTGATTTCTCACTCCGAGTTAGTTATTATCTGAACTACTGTGGCAGTCTGCTACAGCTCACGAGTATTAAACCAAATGCACTAATAGAGCAGTCTGCTCTAGCCTTCGAGTACTAAAACTAAAACGCACTAATCGAGTCTAGAGCCAAGAGATCAATAAAATAAATCTCCTTAGGACACATTCCATTACAAACACTTGATGAACATCATCAAGTTCACAAGCTGTTAACAAGAGTCCTACGCATTATCCTTGTGATTTTACCAGAACATCCGAGTGATACTTAAGTGTTCACCATGAAGATGGAAATCCTGCTTGAGCAAACATCAAACAAGCTCTTGGTAGGTGACTTACGAGATCCTATGTGGATCAAACTTGTGATAATTGGATATTGATTTGGTCCAGTAAATGAATTGACAACTCAATCAGAAAGATAGTAACTATCTGATTCACTCATATCGTGTTGTCTGCTTTAAGACGTTCTGGTATTAAGAACAAGCTAGTACGGTGAATCTAATGCATTTGTGTTAGGAGATCTAACACTTTGATCTGGAAAACCTGTCAGGGAGGTTCTTCTATTTGAACCTACCTGATCACAGGTACAGTATTCATACTGTAAAATGGTCCTCACAGAACCGGAGGTTAATGCAACCGAATCTCGACGAATGACAAAGCCATATTCATCCATATCTGTTGTTTATCACTAACTTTAAAATGCAGGTACAAACGACGGTGTTACAGCCTAATTCCAGCAGCGTCCGATTCATTACCACATGCTCATACTCAAGCTATAAAGACATACTATAAGAATCAAGAAAGCTTAAGTATTAAAGACAAAGACTTTTTCAAACTCTGATATTAAAGATACCTCCTCAGAAACTAAGCTTCAGGGGAGATTATTAAGAGAGATTTCAAGATGATGCAAAGTATGAGCATATTGGTCAAGACACAAGATCGCAAGGTGGCAAAGACGATCAAGACTGAAGGATAAAGATTTAAAGATCTCGGACGTAAAGACAAAGTAAAAAAAAGGCTCAAGATCAAAGATCACATAGAATGAAGGAATAAGCCTACAACAAAGATAAAGATAAAGAACAAGACTCAAGAACTCAATGTCAAAGCAATCTCAAGAAATCCAAGACCATGTTATGACTGTGAACGTGGAAACTCGGAATCTATCAGAAACCAAGCTTTGGGGGAGATTGTTTGCCTCAAAATATCAAGTCAAACAAGGAAGCTCGTTTCAAGGTTCAAGACCTCGCTTCGGGGAAGATTGTTAGCCTTAAAATATTAAGTTGAACAAGGAAGCTCGGTCACTCAACGAGGAAGCTTCGGTCTTTAATTAATTAATTGTTGTAATAGGCTAGAAAGGGTAAACGGGCTCGTTTATGTAATCTAACTCTGAGCGCGTGTCGTATTTCTATTTTTAAATAATGTTGTCCCATAAACAAGTTGGGAGAAATCTAGTTGTGTGCAGAAACAACATATGAACAATATGATTAATTGGTTTTCTTTTGACAGCCAAAGTAAAGAAAACTAATAAATCTACTAGGACTTAAACACACAAGATGTTTGTCGCCCTATTACATTTAAAAGTCAAGATATAATATAAAGATACTTCAACTTATTGACTATATGATTTAGTCAAAATAATTATGATTAATTATATAATCATGATTATGAAGTATGAAATTAACTTGAAATTACCATTGAACTCTTACTTTAGTTAGTATAATTATGGTTACTTGTTAAGACATAATTATAAAGTCCTTGAATTTATCAATGACTGATAACATAAAGTAAGTAATAAATTGTTGTGTCTTCTTGCTAACACATTAACATGATGTCCTTGAATTATTCAGAGACTTGTAACGTATAACTTGACATGTTCCGTTTTCTTAAAACACATGAACATAGAGTTAACATAAGGTCCTTGAATTATTCAAAGACATATAATGTATTTGACATGTTTTGTTTTCTTGTAAAAACAATCAGGATATAGAATTCTTTGAATGTTATTCTTTTTGTAAAAACACATGAACATGGAGTTAATGTACTTATTCAAGAAATATACATTATAGCATGCACTTGGCTTTAAAATGCTTTGTATTCAATTTGGCTCGACCCAATTGGTAAGTGTTTAATCCAAAGAGAATTAAGTTATCTAGGGAATTCTGATAGAGTCTTACAATTCCAATACTCATAGGATACCACATTATTATGGTATGTCTAATGTGTTTGAAACAAGCTATATTCACATTGTTTGATTTCTGATAACTTTAGTTGCTCTACCTCCAAAAATCTATAAAGGTTAAAAATTTGCGTGTGTCATGGATACACTCAATATAGTTTCAAAACCAAGAAGGTATTCAAGACATTATTATTAATGGATTAGGGAGAATCCCATTATGTCTTGATTAATGTTCCGAAATTTGTTAATATTTTCATTGAAGCATATTATAACAAGCTAGAGAGGAGGAAACTATAAAAAGTATTTTGTTTTCCCAATTAGAACCAATTTATTGTTGTTAAATACTTAATATTTAGGAATTATCTCTACTTTGCACAAATAAGTGGGAGCATCTATAGATATCGAAGATATTCAAGTACAAAATACATAATCTTCGGAATTCACTTGTTGATGTCATACTAAGGTTATAACATGAAAATGTTGAACCAAAGTATAATGTAACTCTCATTCATAAATTCGTAAGGATGCCTCATCAATGGAGTGATATTTTTATATCAATGCTGAGGAATATAGTTAAAGGGTCATAATTAAATGCTACTAATAAGATGAAATTTATCACATCTTAAATCTGATAAATATCTTAGAAATATAAATGACAAGATGCATTCCTTAAAAGACAATCAATGTTTTGAGATTGATTGATCTTTCACCAAACATTAAATGTGAGGTGAGAATGAGTTTCTTTTGAAGAAAGACTCATAAGGACAAAAATTGAAATACATATTAATGCCTGAATTGATGATAGAGTTTTAATCTTACTCAAGCATTTGACTATGATAAATATTCTTTTCTACAAGGCATTAAATATATAAAGATAACTAATTGTCATTTTCAGATTTTTTTGAATCTGACGGTATTGGCGAATTATAGGATCATAACTCTTCCTAATGATTACCTTGCTGAGCGCGTATGTGTAATCAAAAAGGGTTATGAGTCTGTATTTGTTTTATGACAACTAAGTTTTATAACTCTTTCTTTTATCGATTCCTTTTGCGAGGACTGGTTGTTTTGTTATATCAAAAGGTTATGTAGTTGTTAATAATCTTTATAAAGTATACAAGATAAAAAGAATCCAAGTGTGTATTAGATCATGCATCTAGGAGCCGAGATCTTAAGTATAATCACAATATGGTTTCTGATTAAATTAAGATAACTCCTGAGTACATCTGACATCAAGTGGGAGCACTATGTTTTTTCCTTAAAATTCATTTGTTGTGTAACAAATTGAAGGTATCATTCCATCTAAGCTAGATGTTAATCTTTGAGATTGAAATGGAACTTCACTTGGGAATTTAGGAAATAAAACAAACACCTTTGGAATAAATGTTTAATGTAATAAACATATGTGGAAATGACGGTCATACCAATGCAAGACTATCAATCGAAGCAATGTCTTAAATGGTATATTCACTTGAGATAATTAAATACAGGATGAAAACCTTGTGTTTTCAAACTAAGGATTCATCATGTATATATTATATTGTGTGTGAGACTGGTTGTTACTTTTGCATAAGAGCAAGATGAGCTAACAACAACAGTATCTAATTAAGAGTGTTTAGATAACTGATAACAAAAGTATCTAATTGAGAGTGATTTAGATGATTGTTAAAATAAATGTTTACGAATTATATAAGGCATAGTGTTGTTTGTGTACACATGATGCTAGAGAATAATCAATTCTAGTTATAGTAGGATTTTATCATTTATGATAAATCTGCTAACTAGATATGCTCATCTTAGAGCATAGTTGCAATACACATTAAAGAATGAGAATACTTTATATTTTAAGAAACTGTAAAGATGACTGTCTGAGATAGGTATGTTGTTGACTTCAAATACCTCATAAAAGGTATTGTCACATTTTCATACTATGATTCTTGCAATAGTATGCAAATATACATACGACACTCATCATGGCATTCAAATTCTTCACAATTTGTGAATTTGAAACAAGTATTCGGAAAGTTTACTCAGATAACTATTTAGATGTCTTGTAAAGAAATAGTTGAGAATGTTGGAAACATTGGACTTCAACTTGCTAATTTGTTTCATGCATATCTGTTTTAGTATTTGGATAATTGGGATAGTAAGACAATTTTTATTTTCTGATGAATAAAGATACTTGGTATTTGTTATTCATTCATATAATAATTGTTATCCTATATTTGCATGTTTAATCCATGAATGATATTTCATTCTAATTATGTCCATTGTCGGTTAACAATATGGGAGTATTATTACATAAGGCAAATATGAGTGTTGGTTATATTCTTTAAATATATGGATGGTTCCCGCCAAACTCATATGTTATTCACAAGGGATGCATATTGGATACCCCAACCTTTGAAAATTACTTTATGGATCCGATGTCATGAGTAAAATATCGAAAAATGGTTAGTTAAGTCATCCTTAGACTTGAGAATACAAACAAGTTCTGGTATGTGTGGATATTACTTTTTAATTCTAAGTCAAATTGCTAACTAAAAATGTAGTTTATAAGGCTATTATTGGAAGAGATGTGAAGCAGCATTCAAAACACTTGTATTCAACAAAGAATTTGTTCCTCCACTTGATGTGCAGTATGATACCATTGGCGCCTCTCCAAAATTAATCAGATAATTGTATGGCCGCACCAAAAGGTAAATTCAAGATGATTCTTGATTACATTTGGTATATCTGTATTAAGTTTATAACGAGGAATCTAACATGGTTAAAACATATATGGATTGAGTTAGGTTACCATATCATGGTTTAACGAAAATCTGAACGAATGGTTGATTATAACCACAGAGATACATAACCATGCTATCTGAGAATATTTTTGAAACTTGTTCTCAGACATTTTTACTTTTAATAACGAATGTGAGTGTTGCTAGGATGTTTTACCGTCATTTTGTGCGTCAGCCGGCAAAGAATGAATGCTAGACAACAATGTTGGATTATGGTAGTTGGATACGCATCTATACGACTAGAAATGTGTAAGCCTATTGGGGGCACACACGTTAAGACACGAAGAGTACGTTTATTATGTATTTGATATATATAACTCGTTTATATTTATTAAATATATAATATGTTTTACGAAATATATTTAACGGTAATTAGTTTAACCGTTAGACGTTATAAACTAATTAATACATGTTAAATAAAAGAAGAAAGGTTAAAGTGTCGGTTTTGAAAAGTGTAAGATTACTAAACAATAACTTAGAGTAGAGAACAAGTTTTTGTTTAGGGTTTGGAGGCTATATATACAATACCCTCTCCTCTCATTCCGAGGATCCCACTCTTGTTTTATACAATCAAAACACTCGACGCAAATCAATAAATAAAACCTTGCACATGGGAACTTTAATACAGTTACATGTTGCATGATATCTCATGATGCATGGCAAAGTCATCATACATGGCAAAGTCATGATGCATGCTAAACATATGCGTAAATCCTTTTCTTTCATTAGTAACAATCGGCATAGACATAAATCCCTTAAAGGTTTTTTGTTTTATTCGTACACAGAAGAAAAACCAAAACAATAAGTCTTGTTTGTTTTGTGTTTTATTTTCTTCTCAACATAACCATTTGAACATAATACCTTTTGGTATTTGAATTGGTTGGAAGGAAGGTACAAGAACACTTGTTGTTTGAGAGACGTGAACACTTGGTGTTTGAGAGACGTGAAGCAACGACTAGCATCATGACGTATTCGTTTGACGTGTTGTGTGAGCAACCATAGAGGTGGTAATTTAACCACTTTTATTTCATTACATTTACTGTTGACTTCAAAGGTTAGTTTTCTTGTTTACCTTTTGTTTATTTATTGTGTGTTAACTATATGAACCTTACTTGATGCATATCCGATGCATACTCATGGTAGTGTTAATGGTTAACAGATTATCAAATCCCAACAAACAAGAACGAATCCCTCTTCTTCTGTATAGACATCTCCCTTGGATCTTCTACCCTAGGAGGAAATTCGAATGGTAGACGACAAGAACGAATCCCATACACCTGCTTCTTCCCATTATTAGTTGGTTTATTTTTTGGTTGATTTGTTAATCATGAGTCATCATTAGGTGTTTGATAGTTATCTTGGCTCAAGCCTATCCCTTTGTAATCTATATATACTGTGTATATTTGTGAGAAATAATCAAAGGAAATCATAACCTTCTTCATGGTATCATAGGGCATAGACAACCGAATATTCGTAGGCGGGAGTAATCGGGTGGTTTGATATAAAGGCGAGTATAAGGTATTTCATTGTAAATTGCGCCCCCCGCCCCCGAGCGTTTAGAGGGTTAGAGTTGAGTAAGATAGGTGGCCATATTGAGAGCTTACCCAATAGGGGGGGGGTAGGTGTGCTTGAAAAAGTTTAAGTGCGAATGATATTGTTGATTGTTCGTATCATTCGTTCCGCCTTGCCATTTTGTTGGGATGTTTTTGGGCAAGAGAATCTAAGTTGAATGCCATGTTTGGCAAAGAAGGTGTGAAGTCGGTTGTTAACGAACTCACCACCATGATCACATTGGAAGCTTTTTATTTCGCATTTGAATTGGTTTTTAACATAATTACGAAAGTGCAAAAATTTATCAAACATGACAGACTTTGAACGAAGAGGGTATATGTAGCAACTTGTATAATTCAGGTTAATATTTAACTATCAGTTTCTATTTATTATTATTTTTAATTTGTAAATGCTAATTACTTTTATTCAGTAATTATTTAATCAATCACGTGAGTTAAATATAAACATATTAGAACTATGATTAGTCTAGGTGTTCTAGACATTTTATTTTCTTATAGTTATATTTCATATGTACTATTGCTATTTTGCCATTTTATGTAAACATTGTACGTTTTACATTTTACGCGAACTTAAATATATGTTTATAGGTTTTAACAACGTCTATGTATTCTGTTAAACTTATAACTCATCTAATATACTTAATTAGGGTATATTGATAAGTTTTAACATTCTTATAAGCATAGTATTTTTATGTTACCCGACTTTAAGTTTCGTGACTTAACGACTTAACATTAGTAATTACCAGGACCAAATTATACCCCATAAAAATCTATACTTATCTTGGCAAGCAAGCAACCAAACAACCAACCACTCTCACATGTTTGGTGGCATTTATGTGGACAACCACAAGGCCATGTGCTCTTGTGTAATTACTCCTTGTCATCAAAACACAAACTCATTACTTTTTCTTTACTACTAAGTTTCCTTAGTTGATATATAAGCTAAATCTCTACATAATTATAGACACACAAGATTAAAGGCTGAACTAGAAGGCTAAGTACAAGAACTCTCTAAGTTTATAACAAGTTTGGTTGAAGATTAAAGACTAAGTTAGTGGTTAGAAGACTTAGAATAGCGGTTCTTGTGTTTCCATCAAAAAATTCGTAAGACTATGTTTAGATTTCATGTTTTTCCTTTCCTTTTGATATACTACATACCTTGTGCAAGTTTTATGACATGATTATGTGTTGTACATACTTGTTACATAAAAAAATGCAAGCTAAACAAGCCTTAGGTAATGGTGGTAAATTCTGTTTTAGAATAGTAGCAAACATGGAGATATTGTGGAAAATCAGTATGTTCTAGGTATTAGGTAAAAATATAGGGATATAGCCCTATCTCTTATGATCATTTGGCCGGGTGGCTCGACCCGATTCGATGTCGGATGAATTAGTTATAGCCAAAATAACAAAGGTGCGCAGATTATGCACACCTGTAGTAAATGGCTATTATCTCCAGATTTTTGTATAGTGACCCCTAATTATGTAAAACTAAAAGTTGTAGAAGACTTAAATATCTAATCATACTCACTGGTTTGAGCTTATTCGGAGTTACGGTTTGAAAATGACGGCCATTTCACCAGGACTGATATTGGCTGTCCAAAAACAGCCATGATCTTTAATGATGTATCGACCAATTTGACCATTTTCCATAAAAGTTGGATTTGTGGGATTTCTAAATCTGTATAGTAGACTTGAATACGGTCTCAGGGATATAAAAACCTAGTCGAGACCTCTTGCGGTTTAGAAAATATGGTTACTTGAGCGGGATGTATCTTATTAGAAACTTAATATGAACCGGGATGGTTTAATTGGTAAATTGGCTATTTTTATGAAACCCGAAGTGTTAGGAACCACTTATCGAGAATATGACCCGTTACCTTCTGTAATTAAATTAAACCGAGACTCGACCATTTTGAATCATTTTCACTTATACCACTTCTATGTCACTCACGTTTTACCAAGAGTCCTTAACGAAACATAACGAACGCTTCCATAAAACGTTTGTCTCGTTAATTACTCTTTCACCTATAACTTATAAATACCAAGAACTATATTAATAGGGAATAACATAATCACATGAGGCCTCTCTGGGGTGTCGTATCGACGAGTTGTGGATTAACGATTTAAAGTGTCCTGGCTCCTCATACGTTCACTACATGACCTCTAAATTATGATAGCCAGAGCGATAATATGATGTTATTTATAAAAGGCAAATAGCCAAACGAAACTTTAAGGATACTTCATTAATATAACAACTTAAGAATCTATGTTCAACATTATTATTAAAGTCAATAACTTTATATTATCGTACCTTATTCTAAGACATGATCACTATACTTTCGTAGGTCATCATTAAAGCTCGTGATCTCGCAATACACTATCTATCGTTATAATCCACTATTGATCACTACGGTGAGTTCATAGCCCCTTTTCTATTTACTTGTTTTACAAACTCTACGAGGTAAGATTACATGCTTGTTTTACTTTTGAACACAAGTGATTTTAAATTGTATGCTTTCCTGAATATATTATTGCTTGTGTCTAAGTTCCTTCATGCCATAAGTCCCCCACATCATGGACCATTAATCACTTGTGTGTGAACGCGAATATTGTGGATAGGCCTATCGAGATTGATGAATCCCGTTTGTGTTAGCCAGATAAGTAACCAAACTCACTATATTTGTACCTCTAGGTATATGACAATTATCTACACGGGGCCATTATTATCCTATATATCATTATTGATATATACTGTCAGTTTTGAGTGCCATGAGCTTAGATGCAATAATATCTATTTATATGATGATTGTATTCGTTGCAATTATTACTATAAACTCTATGGATTTCACTGCTTTTCTTATTAAAAACCCTGTGAACTTTACTCAACATTATTGTTGATGTTTTTCGCATGTTATCTCAGGTATATTGCTCGGAGGGAAGCCGCACGGATATGTACTCAGAGACTCTAATTTTTTTTACACATTTGACAAAACATAATTTCTTTGAAAACATTATGTATTGTTAAACTTGTTGGGACCTCTTTTGTAAACTCTGATTGTATATTATACCGAATGTGTAACTTTTAAAAACGTCTCTTTTTAGGTCGTTTTCTGTGACTTGTACCTTGTGCCTTGACGTCGCACCCCAATGTTACCCTTTCCTCTGCAGTCCGATTTTGGGGGTGTGACAGATTGGTATCAGAGCACTGGTCATAGAGAACTGGGTCATTTTCAAAACCTAGACTATGACTATTTTTCAAAATTTAGAACTGGGTCATTCTCCTGATTTCTCATTTACTCACTCGTGCATCAATACTGGTATTATATAAGGATACTTATATACATGAACTACTTTCTTTTCGATCTCTTACGCTTATCTTCGAGAGTATCGCTATTCATTTATATAAAAGTAATTTATATACATGTCGACTATGTTCGATCACTTATATTTACGTTCTAAAGCGTCACTGTATTTTATATAAAGGTTGTTTATATAAATGCGAAAACTCTTCTAAGACATTGTGAGTTACACAATGGTCTCTAAAATATTTCTTAATACATTGTGAATGACACAATAGTCTCGTTATTTCAAGACGTTGTGAGTAATACAACGGTCTTTAAAACCTTCCTCAAGACATTGTTGGCGATACAATGGTCTCTAAAACTTCACATGATTTTCCATAATACCATTTTCGATGATATTGAAATTCGACTTAGTTTGTCGATCCCATTGGTTATTTTACTATTCGACTCCGAATTTAACATTTGCCTCGTACTTCTGAAACGTATATGACGTCACGTAATCTGTCGCATGAAAACATGTCGGGTAATTCGAATATGACTATTAACTTGTCATCTCGTACGTGTCGCCTTGGAGCACCTAATTTTGAAAAGCGACTCATTAACGACATATTCTTTTCTCCTTTTCTCCTTGTAATTTTGGAGAATTATACCACCAAGAAGACAACTACTAAAGTTCAACAACTATCAAGCGACTCATAGCTCAACGTATGGCTGACATGCTCTTTCGCCTAAAACCTAACGAGATCCGAAATACCGAGAACGAATCACGCATAAGGACCCTTGAGACAAACCACGCTAATGAAGGTCACGTCTTTCGACTAGAATATCATTGGGAATGACACAAAAAGCAGTCCCACTCCGAAGAAGGAATCTCGACCATCATAATTAATGATGACCTTTTTATTTAAAACATTTCTTTGAAAACTCTCAATGTATTGTTTGCTTTGTGGTACGGATATATCCACTCCCTTTAATAATTAATTGTATGTACAATTAACTTCTCATATTCCATTTTAATATCCTTGATATATCATTTTCTTATTATGTGCGGGTTTTAACCATTAGTATTAACTCCCTTCGATAATCAATTGTTCATACCATTATTTCCTCTATCCCGTTTAACATCCTTGATATATCATTTCCTTAATATATGTTTAGGCATTTTGATATTAACTCTCTTTAATAATTAATTGTCTGTACAATTAATTCACTCATCTTGCTTAACATCTCTGACATATTGTTTCTTTGAAATATGCCTCTTTCAACTATTAACATTACTACCCTCGTTGCATCGATTAATTTCACGAATGACTCTCTAAAGTCTTTCAAAATTCCTTACGTTTATTTTTTTGATCATTACCATATTTTGATATTCTTGACACCTAATTTTGTCAACTACTATTATGATCAATTGATCTTTTGTTTGACTTATTATTCGTACAAATGCCTGTTTTCGTACTTCTTTGATTCGTAATATGTTCATGTGAATCATCTTTTATATTTATACTTTTGATCATTTTCACATTTGTACATACGTTCTTTTACGTGTTCTCTCGAGTCGTGACATATTCATATTTTACATGCTCGCGATATCTTATATTGTTTCCTCATATATTCTCATTTATTCCTCTCGCGATGCTTTGACCATTCTTCTAGTATGATCTACTCATTCTTTCGTTGCATTGATAAATGATTATTCGCTACCTTGTTCATAAAATATTTATTCTCTCTTTTAGGATTCTTTAAATCCTGAAATATCACACACATTATGATCTCTTTGTATTGACATTCACTTCCTTAAAAGGTTAACAGTTTATTTGATCCCTCCGTTCGCATTTGTTATCAACACAAATTCATTTTTCAACCTTGATATATAATGTACTTGATATATGCTCCTCTGATCATTGGCATGACATATTAATTCGTTGTTTTCACTTGTTTTCTCATCAATACAGATATTCAATCATTTCATTCGAGATTTTCCTAACCACTAGTCCGTACCTACATGCACATTGCAGACGTTTTATAATTCGCCTTTTATTTTATGCGGTATTCGTTGCTACCCTATTTGAATATTTCATTGAACCCCTCAGACACGTTTTGACTCATAACATAAAGCTAGGAGCTATAGTCCTTGCGCTAAAGATTTGGAGACACCACATATACGGTACAAGGTGCACTGTGTTTATCGACCACGAAAGCGAGCAAACTATACCAATTACGGAGGATACACTACGAGCTCGACCTCAAAAGCAATTGGCACACTAATCTACGTTTAGTAGGACTTTCTACAACGGCAGTTACTGTACCAGCAACAAGGTCGCACCGTTCAAGACGCTTTATGACCAAGAGCGTCAATCGCCCATCTGCAAGACCAAGGTTGGGGTAGCCGAGTCACTAGATCCAACACTTAACCATGAAACGACTAAGAAGATCATTCGGATACGCAACAAAATACAGGCTGCTTGAAATCGCCGATAGAGTTACCCAGACATGAGGGTACGTTTCGACAAACGGGGAAAGCTGAGCCTGCATTATATTAGACCTTTCAAGATTCTTGCTAAAGTTGGACCTGTCACGTATCGACTCGAACTTCCTGAACGAATGAGCATGGCCTATAATACCTTCCACGTGTCAAATCTAAAGAAATGTCTGTCTGACAAAAACCTTGTCATCCCATTAGATGAAATCAAACTCGATGACAAGCTACATTTTATAGAATAACCTAAGGGGCCAGCGATGTCAATACCCCACTTGTGGAATGGCCATGGTAAGGTGATGGGTGTTAGCTCCTGTTGGTTGGCGCGGGATTGGTCTATGTACTTGGCAATCCTTACATTTCTTGATCATGTCGCGCGCGTCGCGGTGCATGGTAGGCCAGTAGTACCCAGACCGTAAGGCTCTTGCCACTACAGAACGTGGTCCTGAGTGCATACTGCATGAACCCGCATGAATCTCGCGGAGCACATAGTCTGCCTGAATAGGTCCGACGCACCGGAGCCATGGTTGTAGGAACGAACGTCGATAGAGGACACCATCTCGAAGTTCGAATCTCTGCGCGGTGCGGCGTATGCGCCGGGCATCCTTTTGTTCATGAGGGAGCGTGCCCTTGCTTATGAATTCGACGATAGGGGTCATCCACGTAGGATCCTCTCTTCATCATCGTGGTACCCATCTCCGCGCTGGATTGTTCTTCAGGATTTCGACCAACACCTGCTTTGATAGGTGCGCGAAGCTTGTGGATGCGATCTTACTTAAGGCATCCGCTTTTTTGTTGTCACCTCTAGGAACTTGCCTAATGGTGAATCTATCAAAGCTCTGGATTAGTGACTTGGTCTTGTCGAGGTATTGAATCATGTTGTCTTCTTTAGCCACATATTCGCCCAACACATGGTTGGCTACTAAACGGGAGTCCCCACATATCTTCTAGTTTACGTACAAAACACCATATCGAGCTGCCAATGCGTATGTCCTCGCAATGAGGGCATCGAACTCCTATCCGCCTCGTTGTTCGTCTACAATAAGCCAATAGCATGAGAATTCCAAAGCGCAGTGCTAAAGTGAATTCCAATCCTTCCGGTAAGTGAGGATAAGGCCTGCACCCGACCCGTCCACGCATGACGATCCATCCGTGAATAAGATCCATGGGTCTTGGAGTTTTACTTCGCTTGGGGGGAGGACAACATTGGTTTCTGGTTTTTCGATGAGAAAATCCGCCAGAATCTGTCCTTTCACTGCGGTGCGTGGTCTATAAGAGATGTTATGCTCCCGATCAACTCTCTCCACTTTGCAATCGCCCCTACGCATCAGTTTAAGATAACCTGTTTGATGAGTTTAGATCTGTGATTACCGCTATTGGTGCGCTTGAAATTCTACGCAGTCTTTTGGCGCAAATACGAACGCCAGGATCAGCTTCTCCATTGCACTATAGTTGATCTCCGTTTCCTTGAGTGCTTTACTTACGAAGTATACCGGTTGTTTGTACGGAGTCCCTATCTGTCAGTAGTACATCGCAATTACGCACCCATCGTACGCGGATATAATATATTATCCAGCTCTCCCTCTGGTCGGGTGCGACTAGCATGGAAGTGCTGCATATTGCTAGCTTGAACAGCGGGAAAGCTTCTCTGCTTCTGTAGTCCCACGGAAGTTCTCCCTTCTTCGTACACTGTCTTGAGTGTTTTGACAAGGGGGAAGTGACCTTGTCCTGCTGACTTGGATTAGGAACCTGTTCAAACCAGGCTAACTTCCCATATAAAAACGAACTGGACTTCTTTCATCATGCGCTGAGAAATAAGTTGGATGACAGAATTTTGTTTTTTTATGGACACGGCTTGATGCCGTCGAGTTCGATCAAGTATCCGCGGAACATGCCTTCTGTAGCCCCAAAAGTGGCATTTTTTTAGGATTGAGCTTCATATGGAATTTTTTGTAGTGCTCTGAAAGTTTCGACAATGTCGCGCACCAACTCGTCCTCGGTGTGGCTCTATATAACAAGGATGTCATCGACATAGACTCCCAAGTTGCGGCCACTTGCCCCTCAAACACGTTATCTAAACCAGTCATGGTAGTGGCGCCCGCATTCTTTAGGCCAAAGGCATCTTGGGTATAGCAATATACACCTTGACTTGTGTGAAAGGCTGTCTTTTTCCTCGTCATCCTTGGCCATTTGGATTTGGTGATACCCCTTGTATGCGTCCAAGAAGCACTTGAAAGGGTATCCGCATAAGGACTATTTGTACTATGTACTTGTTTACCACTTTCCAGTCTATCTCTGGTAGTGGGTAGCAGTCTTGTAGACAAGCTTTGTTAATGTCGTGAAGTCCACGCACCATCCGCCACTACCATCGCACTATTTGAACAAAACGTGTTGGAGAGCCAGTCATGAAATAACTTCTCGCATGAACCCTGCCACCACAAGTTTTATGTACCTCCGTCCAGAATGGGCCTTAGCGCGCTCTGTAGCTTGCCCCGGCGTTTTTTCTGCCTTACTGGGGAGTATCCTTGTCGGATTTTCAACTTGTTTCTGTGATCGCTCGTGGCTCACCCATTCATGTGTAATTGGTCCCATGCCAAAGATATCGAGGTTTCTTTGGCAAGTAGTGCGCACATAAAAACCAGCCGACCTAACCCGTATCATACTAGCGACCCCCCCGATCGATACCATCTTGCTCCGGGTAGTCGGGATAATCGCGACCTTCACGTTTTTGTCAACTTTGTTGCGAGCCGCCGATCTGAGACAGCGTTACGTCACATGAGACTGTGTTGCAATTCCTTTAGGAGGTGCGGCGGTGTTGTAGAAGGTGACAAATCCCGCCGTCGACCGGGGAATTTTAAGCACCCGTGGGCCCGTGGAAAAAAAATGGGACCAAGACGCGCTATCGCTGAGATCCCTGGTCTTCCGATAATGCCATTGTATGGCGATGGTGATCTGATCACCATAAAATTCATCCAGGCTGTCGTGGAGTGCTCCTTATTGCCAACCATAACTGGTAATCGTAGTTTGCCCCCATTGCCATAAACTTGTTCTCCCGTGAAGCCATTCAACGACGACTGTGGCCGTAGGTTTAACTGACTTTTTACCTTTTAAGGGCGCATGATCTTTTGGAAGCAATGTTCGTACAGTATGTCCGCGGATTCTCCTCCATCAATGTACATGCGGTGGATGTCGTGACCCGCTGCATTTATCTCAATGGTAAGTGGCTCCACCACTACGTTGTCCGTAGTTAAAGTGGGAAAGAGATCACTTCCCTGGCGAAAATTTTTGACTGACTTTTTGCTAGTTTTTCCCTGCATGACCTGCAACCATATGATGGTGTCAGCCTTGTCTCTAGGTGCGTCTTTCTTGCCTCCGCTCCTTTGTTTATCTTTCCCTTCCTTGATGTTCTTCACCAGGTGATCCAATTTGCCCTCCTTGACCAATTTGTCAATTAGCTGGCGCAGTTGGACACATTCATTGGTAGTATGGCCCTCTGCCTATGATACTCGTCTATATCCGTTCCCCCACCAGGCGTTGCGACTTACCATGATTGCGCATTTGGTGGTGGTTTTTGTGGGAAATTTGAACGCCTCCTGTTTGCGAGTATCTCCTTTGAGGAGGTCATTGTCAGTGGGGTGTATTGTTCGTTCCCCCGCCTGCCCCTCTTACCGCGATAGCTATGTTGCGACTGCTACTCGGTCGTTGGATTGTCTCCGTGAGTGTTCCTGTGAACCTGTGTTTTGAGTAGCCTTTTCAGCTAGACCGCTAGGCGGCGGCTTCTCCTTAATGAAGTCCTGTCTTTCACAATTCATCAAAGGTTTGGGGAACCCTATCATTCAACAACCTTTTTGATAAGGTTCTGGGTTATTAATCCATTCATAAACCCTGAGGATCTTGAGATTTTTCGGGCATGCGCCTTGACTGTATGCATTCAGTCTTTATGCGCTCTAACGTAGGCGCTTGTGGGACGTCCCCTTGGGCACTGTTTTAAAAAAAAAAAACCCTGGCAAGCTCGACAGGGATTCGGTTGGCACACTTCTTCCAATGAGTAAAATTTACGCGGCAATGCCCTCACGCAACACTTCAAAAGCCATCAATGCTTTTGCGTGGTTAGTTTGCTGAACCAGTTTCCGCGCGTTTCCCACTAACGTGGAATTAAACATGGCACCATCACGGGTTGTGTCCAATTTTTCAATAGTGGGCCGGCTGATTCGAAGATTTTTTAATGGTGCAACAGATCACTCTGTCCCATCATGTTTTTCACGTTAGCGTGCATATACGCCTTCTCTTATCCTCCGAGAAATCCGCTATATGCGCCGTGTAAAGGCGGTCGACACTTTTGGCGATGCCATGGACGGGACATTCTTCGTCTATCGTCTTCACGATATTTGTTCTAAGGATTTCCAGTGTCCGTTTCTCTGCGTCCCTCGTGTCCGAGGTGGTCTTCTGAGGACAGAGCTTACTCTTCTGCGGCGCTGCGCCGACTGTCCTCAAAGGAGCCGAACTTGGAGGACTTTTTACTCGAGGAGCGCCTTGTCCAAGCCTGCTGTTGGATAATCGCTGACGCGCCCAGCCTTCATGGACGCTTATGCGCCAGGACCCATCATTGTTTTCATGAGTGTCCAATTCGCAAGTTTAGCTGTATAGAGTGCCCGTAACTTGCTTTCCGATTCTACCAAATACTGGAGGGTCGACGATTATCCTTACTCCCTTTTCCTTTCGGAAAATCTTACTTATCTTAACAAGCAAACAACCAAACACCACACCACCTCACCATGAGGTGGCGTATAGGTGGCACCACAAGGCCATGTGGCCTTGTGTAGTACTCATTGTCATAAAAAACAAACACATGTACTTGTTTTCTTTACTAAGTTTCCTTAGTTGATATATAAGCTAAATCTATACATAATAAGAGACACACAAGATTAAAGGCTAAACTAGAAGGCTAAGTACAAGAACTCTCTAAGGTTATAACAAGTTTGGTTAAAAATTGAAGACTAAGTTGGTGGTTAGAAGACTTAGGATAGTGGTTCTTGTGTTTCCATCTAAAAATTTGTAAGACTATGTTTAGATTTCATGTTTTTTCTTTCCTTTTGATATAATATATACCTTGTGCAAGTTTTATAAGTAATATGACATGATTATGTGTTGTACATACTTGTTACATCAAAAAAATGCAAGCTAAACAAGCCTTAGGTAATAGTGGTAAATTCTGTTTTAGACCAGTAGCAAACATGGAGATATTATGGAAAATCAGTAGGTTCTGGGTATTAGGTAAAAATATAGAGATATAGCCCTATCTTTTATGATCATTTTGCCGGGTGGCTCGACCCGATTCGATGTCGGATGAATTAGTTATAGCATGAAATGACAAAGGTGCGCAGATTCTGCACAGCTGTAGTAAATGGCTATTAGCTTGAGATATTTGTATAGTGACCCCTATTTATGTAAAACTAAAAGTTGTAGAGGACTCAAATATCTAACCATGCTCACTGGTTTGAGCTTAATCGGAGTTACAGTTTAAAATGACGGCCATTTCACCAGGACTGATGTTGGCTGTCCAAAAACAGCCATGATCTTTAATGATGTATCGACCAATTTGACCATTTTCCATAAAAGTTGGATTAGTGGGATTTCTAAATCTGTATAGTAGACTTGAATACGGTCTCAAGGATGTAAAAACCTAGTCGAGACCTTTTGCGATTTAGAAAATATGGTTACTTGAGCGGGATGTATCTTATTAGTAACTTAATATGAATCGGGATGGTTTAATTAGTAAATTGGCTATTTTTATGAAACCCGAAGTGGTAGGAACCACTTATCGAGAATATGACCCGTTTACCTTCTGTAATTAAATTAAACCGAGACTCGACCATTTTGAACCATTTTCACTTATACCACTTCTATGTCACTTACGTTTTACCAAGAGTCTTTAACGAAACATAACGAACGTTTCCATAAAACGTTTGTCTCGTTAATTACTCTTTCACATATAACTTATAATTACCAAGAACTATAATAATAGGGAATTTCGTAATCATATGAGGGCTCTTCGGGGTGACGTATCGACGAGTTATGGATTTACGATTTAAAGTGTCTTGGCTCCTCATACGTTCACTACATGACCTCTAAATTATGATAGCCCGAACAATAGTATGATGTTATTTATAAAAGGCAAATAGCAAAACGAAACTTTAGGGATACTTCATTAATATAACAACTTAAGAATCTATGTTTAACATTATATTCAAAGTCAATAACTTTATATTATCGTACCTTATTCTAAGACATGATCACTATACTTTCGTAGGTCATCGTTAAAGCTCGTGATCTCGCAATACACTATCTATCGTTATAATCCACTACTGATCACTACGGTGAGTTCATAGCCCCTTTTCTATTTACTTGTTTTACAAACTCTATGGGGTGAGATTACATGCTTGTTTTACTTTTGGACACAAGTGCTTTTAAATTGTATGCCTTCCTGAATATATTATTGCTTATGTCTAAGTTCCTTCATGCCATAAGTCTCCCACATCATGGACCATTAATCACTTGTGTGTGAACGCGAATATTGTGGATAGGCCTATCGGGATTGACGAATCCCGTTTGTGTTAGCCAGATAGGTAACCAAACGCACTATATTTGTAACTCTAGGTATATGGCAATTACCTATACGGGGCCACTATTATCCTATATATCATTATTGATATATACTGTTAGTTTTGAGTGCCATGAGCTTAGATGCAATAATATCTATTTATATGATGATTGTATTCGTCGCAATTATTACTATAAACTTTATGGATTTCACTGCTTTACTTATTAAAAATCCTATGAACTTCACTAAGCATTATTGTTGACGTTTTTCGCATGTTATCTCAGGTTTTTCAAGTATATTGCTTGGAGGAAAGCCGCACGGATATGTACTCAGAGACTCTACATTTTTTTATACATTACAAAACATAATTTCTTTGAAAACATTATGTATTGTTAAACTTGTTGGGACCTCTTTTCTAAACTCTGATTTTATATTATATCGAATGTGTAACTTTTAAAAATGTCTCTTTTGAGGTCGTTTTTTGTGACTTGTACCTTGTGCCTTGATGTCGCACCCTAATGTTACCCTTTTCGCTGCAGTCTGATTTAGGGGGTGTGACAGTATATCCATAGGTAATGAGAGAAATGATCAAGGAATAAGACATAGTATTTAAAACCATTAGAACTAATAATGGCAGATGTCCATAAATCTGAATGAATAATATCAAAACAATGTTCGACAATAGAATCCGAACTATGAAAGGGAAGCTTCACATGTTTGCCAAGTTGGCAAGCGTGACAAATATGTGAAGATTTTTCTTTATTACATAAAATAAAATGACTAGAGACAAGCGAACGTAACACTTGATCGCCCGGATGTCCGAGGTGTTGATGCCACGTGGAAGCACTTGTCAAGAGAAAAGTAGTGGGAAAATTGACGGCTTGGTAACTGGATAGAGATCACCCGAGCTGTCACATCGAAGGAGGATATGACGAGTCCAGTAATCATTCACAGAAAAACCGGCGTTAAATTCAATAGTACAATTATTGTCCCTAGTGAACTGACGAACATAAAAGAGATTTTTAATTATATTGGGAGTTACAAGAACATTATGAAGATGGAGTGGGCGATGATGGGAAGGAATAATGCTATGGCCTGTGTTGACAATTGGTATCCTCATCGTGTTTGTCTTTTACAGAGATCTTTATATGGACTGAAACAAGCACCCCGTGCTTGGTTTAAGCGGTTTGCAGGTTATGCCACACGAGCTGGATTTTATCATAGTCGCTGCGATTCCTCATTGTTTATCTATAGTCAGTGTTCTTAGGTTGCTTACTTACTTATTTATGTGTATGAAATCATTCTCAAAGCTTTTTGTCCAGCCCTACTTCAACAATTATAGGTTCTCTAGATAACGAGTTTGACATGACTGATCTTGGGCTGCTTAATTACTTTCTTGGTATTTCTGCTGATCGTACTCCTACATGTTTGTTTTTGTCACAGGAGATATATGCTCTTTGAGCGTGCTCACATGATTACTTGTAACCATTCTCGGACACCCGTTGATACAGAGTCTAAACTGGGTTCGGAAGGTGCTCCTGTTCAGGATCTAACTTTATATCGCAGCCTTGCAGGGGGCAGTATCTTACTTTTACATGTCCAGATTTGTCTTATGCAGTTCATCAAATTTTCCTTTATATGCATGATCCGAGAGAGCCACATTTAGCTGCTCTCAAGCGTATCTTGCGATATGTTCAGGGTACTTTGGATTTAGGCCTTCACTTATATGCGTCCTCCACTACCTCTATGGTTGGTTATACTGGTGCTGATTGGGCGGGTTGTCCTTCTACACGCAGGTCTACCTCAGGTTATTGTATCTTTTTGGGTGATAACTTATTATCTTGGTCCACTAAACGACAACACACTCTTTCACGCTCCAGTGCCGAAGCTGAATACCGGGTTGTTGCTAACGTTGTAGCAGAAACTGCATGGCTTCATAATCTTCTTCGTGAGTTACACTCTTCTTTATCGACTGCAACTCTTGTCTATTGTGATAACATTAGTGTTGTTTATATGTCTGTCAACCCTGTTCAACATCAACGGACGAAATACATTGAGATCGACATTCATTTCGTCTGAGATATGGTTACCGCTGGTCAGGTTAGAGTTCTACATGTGCCCTATCATTTCTAATATGCTGATATTTTCACCAAGGGACTGCCTTCCGCATTGTTTGAAGAATTTCAATCCAGTTTGAGCGTACAGCCTTCTCCCGCTCCAACTGCGGGGGCGTATTAGTCAATATATTTGATTATATTTGATTGGCTTGCTTCCATTATTAGTTGGTTTATTTTTTGATGATTTGTTAATCATAAGTCATCATTAAGTGTTTGATAGTTATCTTGGCTCAAGCCTATCCCTTTGTAATTTATATATCTACCTACTATATAAAAGAAGCTTTGTAGGAACTCATCTCAAAGCAAAAATCTTTAAAAAATGACACCTGTCCATCATCTACCCCAGATTCCTTCACCACCACTACATGTATCATCTCCACCATTACCCCTACCACCACCTATTGTTGATAGTCCCACTTATGCTAAGGCACCGCTAGGCTATAAAGCAGATGGGATTAGATTAAGAGCCTCATCACCATCCACTCATCATCCACTACATCCTTCATCACCACATTTACCACCACCTGTACCTACATCATTACCGTTACCATCATCACCACTACCACCACTACCAGCCTCACTATTCATATCACCACCAGTCGACCATAGGGAGGACATTCCTGAGGTTAAGTTACCACATTGTAAGAGGTTATGTCTGACTGTTCCCACATCGAGGTATGAGGTGGGGGAGAGTTCGACTGCTGCTCCTAGACCCACTGGAGGTCATAGAGCAGACTATAGGTTTATCGACACTATGGATGCCGAGATCAGACGTCAGAGAGCCGAGGAGGTCGACTATGGCATTAGGGATGTTTAGGTAGACCCGACAGAGGCTGTTGAGGAGGTAGCACCGACGACCCTTAAGGAGGTCAATGCTAGAGTGACCAAGCTCGCTGCGGTGCAGGAGCAGGACACTCATGATATTTATGCTGTGATTGAGGATGGTCAGGACATAACAGACTTTCTGTTATTTCAAAGAGTTGATGAATTGGTCAAGGATAGACATTTTCACTATGAGACTGCATGACTGTTGGATCAGGAGGCCCACGTTTCCCGAGAGGCTTGTACACATTCCATTGGGTTGAGTTCGGCAATTCACTATGAACTGCAAGCACATAGGACTCATACCCAGATGCAGGATTACCGTATCGCCTTACAAGAGTCACTGATGATGACATTGATTGCACATGTTTCATCACTACAGGGACAGTTGTCAGCGACATTGGGACAGATTCAGGCCCTTTAGGCTAGAGATCAGACTCATACAGATGATCTTGAGGGTGCTGGTAGTTCTACCTAGTTAACATTTCATGTCATTTCATAGCTATCATTATGTTAGCCGACTAAGTATTATGGGTTTTATACCCAGCTAGCACGGCAGTAGGATTTGTATTTTTCATTTCTTGTATCAAACAATCATGTATGTTTTCCCAGTTATATATGATGTGTTATATTATGTCATATCGATCTCAATTCTGTTATGGATTGTGGTTCCAGTCATGTTATAAAATCACTATGTGATGTGATCTTGTTATAATAATGTGTTTGTATTATGTTATTGTCGATCTTATTTTGTTATGTGTTGTGTCCTAGTCAATAATGTAATCACTGTGTATGTGATCTTGTTTATATATATGTTTCCCATGTCATGTTGTGATGTTTTATTAAAACCAACCCACGTGTTTTTATATTGTGGTGAATTAGAACATAATGCCCGCCAAGAAGAACCATGAAATTTGACTCGAGGTGAATATGTTTAGACTTTGACCTGATGATATGGTTTTGGGGATGGATTGGGCTTTTTTATATGTATTTTTGGGCCAAGAATTAAAATGGATTAGGAATTAGGCTAGTTTAGGATTTGGCTAGAGGTGTATATAACTTCATATTAATAGGCTGACTTGGCCTGTTAAACGGGTACAGGTTGGCCCATTAAGAATAATATGCCTTCGGCTTCGGTTTTTTCGCGCTCATTCCATTCCCGTGCTCGGATTTGTCCGTTTTGCTTTGTTTTAGTCCTTTTGTGCAATATTCGTTACCTGCAAGACACAATTCACAATACAAACGAATACAATGCATTTTTCTGTATTTATTGGTCATTATTGGTCTTTTTAGCTCGTTTTATTAGGCAAAAGGTATGTGTATTTAAGCACATACCAGAAGGCACTAAAGAAGATGATGACAGTCACATACTGCCCAAGGGGTGAAATCAAGATGTTAGAAATTGAGCTCTGGAACCTTAAAGTAAAAGGTACTGATGTCGCAAGTTATACTCTGCGTTTTCAAGAGCTTGCACTGATGTGTGGAAGGATGTTCCACGAGGAATCGGAGGAAGTTGAGAAATATGTTGGTGGACTTCCTGATATGATTCGGGGAAATGTAATGTCATATCAGCCCAAGATGATGGAGAAAGCAATTGAGTTTGCCAATGATCAGATGGATAAAAAAGTCCTCACTATTACTGAAAGGCAAGCTGAGTAGAAGATGAAGTTAGAGTTTAATGCTAGAAACAATCAGGGGCACCAACAACAAAACAAGAGACATAACACTGGGAGGGCTTACACTACTGGACCTGTTGAAAAGAGGGAGTATACGGGATCATTGCCCTTGTGTACAAAATGCAACTATCACCACAAAGGACCATGTGCTCCCAGGTGTAATAAGTGCAAGAAGATCGGTCATCTGGCTCGTGACTGTAGGAGTTCTGGTCCCAATGGTAATAATAACAATCATGGGAACTCCGAAACAACTTAGAATGCTGTCACTTGCTATGAGTGTGGTGTTCAGGGGAATTTCAAGAAAGACTGCCCGAAGTTGAAGAATGGAAACCGTGGTAATCGAGGTGGGAATGGCAACGCTCCAGCAAAGGTTTATGTGGCGGGCAATGCGGGAACAAACCCGGACTCCAACATCGTTACGGGTACGTTCCTTCTAAACGACCGCTATGCTTCTATCTTATTTGATACTGGTGCCGATAGAAGTTTTGTATCTACTACATTTAGTTCCCTAATTGATATCACACCAACTGCATTAGACCATTATTATGATGTTGAACTAGCCGACGGGAAAATAATTGGGATAAACACTATCATCCAGGGTTGTACTGTAGCATCTCGTATTTTACGGTCAATATTTTAACCGAGCCTTAATTCTATTTCTAATTTTTATGGAATTTATTATATTTTTTTATTATTTAGCCGTTCTAACGAAAATCATCGTTTTAGCTAGTTAAGTATCGTGCTTTGGATATTTATCCGTTTTAGCGTTTGAGAAATCGATAATTTCATATTTTCGCTCTAGAAGTTAATTTATTGTTATTTTAGTATTTTATGATTTTTCCCGCGTTTTGCCAAAACCTTGTCAAAAATAGTAATTCAACACTTTTTGATATTTCAAATTAGTGTTTTAAATCAAATATTGTAGTAAAAATGTTTTATAAAAAAAATATATAAAATAAAAAAACATATAAACCAAACACCCTTTATTCAATTTGTGTGCTCCAACTAAACTAAAAACCAAACACCCCTTTTCTTTTGATTAGTCCTACAAAACATTAAACCAAACACTCCTTCGTTTTATTTAGTTCTTACCTTTTATTTATAATTTAAACTTAATAAATAACAAACAAAATATATCAAACACACAAACACCGATCCATAAAACACACTGCTTCTTCTCCTCCTCCACCATAACCCACAACATCACCATCACCACTTCTAAACCACTATCAAAAATTCACCAATCAATCTTAAAACACTTCTACACTACTCCTATATAAACCCCCATCATTCTTTTTCACTAAAAATTCACCAATCAATCTTGATTCTTATAGTTTCTTTGATTTTGAGTGAAGTCTAAGCTTTGAGGGTTTAAAGACTAGTGTTTTTACAAGGATTTGGGTTATTAAAAATCAAGGGATTTGATTATTAAGGGTGTTATTGGTTTCGGCTAACACAAGGAAAAAGAAAGGGTTTTTGTTTGATCATTGTCTTGCATTCTCTATTGATTGTAAGTATGTTATAAACCATTTTATGTTAATTAATTTCTA
>BQNB010032999.1:0-52700 GCA_026074375.1 Tanacetum coccineum | reverse complement strand
ATAGGAGAAACCCGTACTTAGAGAGATTACTTCATGGATTAATATCACGAGTAATTCTAAGATGATAATATCCTCTATTCTAAAAATAGAGATACATCGAGTTTCTAGTTTTTCAAGTCTGTTATACTTTAGTTTTTCAAATGCTACGCGCAAATGCCAGTTATAAAGGATATGCTAGGTATGACATGATGAGTTGACTAGTTCTATGAATTCAAAGTTTATTTGTTCCTTTTGCCTAAATGAGAAAGCGATATCCATGGGCCCCTTGATGATTAGATGTTGACTTAAATGTTCTAGGCCTGGCCGGGACTAAATTGATGTGTTTAATTCAGTAGTCTCATATAGTCAAAAAATTAGAAATCAAGAAACATAATGTTGAATCTAGAGATTGATTAAAATCCATGTCTCAGGTTCATACGATATCCGTAGAACAAAGGAATAGTTGATCACTTATCTAAGGGCTATCTCTAAGATATGATTTAGAGTTCGGCAGTTGCATTGGATGGCACTCTTTACTTAGTTAATCAGGATAGACTTAGACCAGTTATAGTTGATGTCTTATCCAAGTGGGATACTATTGGATTTAGTGTCCAAGTTCATAACTAATTGGTAAGACTGTCATTAAAAGTAGAGTCCTTTTTTGATTGCCCTCAGTGAACCGTTAAGAGAAATAATAAAGGAGAGATAATATTAATTAGAATTAATGTTATATGTATAATTAATTAGTTTATTAATTTATTAATAGTTGGTAAATTAATTAGAAGCTAATTATAAAGAAGCATGGGCTGAATATGAACTAATAAAAGGTGTATTAAGTTGAACGGGCCGAGAAGACCTATAAGGGACCTATGGGATGTTTTTTGGGGGAATCCTACATCCCTCCAAAGAGCTATTCCAAGTCCCTTTCTCTCAATATAAATAGAAGGTCATGCCAAGGCTTTATTCGGTTCATGGGTGTTAGCTATTAAAGGTACTCTCGTTTGAGTCAACTCATGTGACGAGACCTTAGGAGTTGAAATCCCTATTCTCTTTGGTTCATGGGTGTTAGATATTATAGGTACTCTCGTTTGAGTACTTTCCTTCAAGTTCGACCAAGGTGGTATGTGTGTGAGAAATCCGATTTTCTCAAAGGTTAGTATTTTCGTATTTAATTATTTATTTCATTTAAGTTACTTTTATTTATTAGGTTAAGATCCTTTAGGGTTTTGTTTCCTTCTTTCCCTAGATTAATTGTTGTTTCTACTTTATGTTAATCTAGTTAGAGAATAGAAAACCCATCAACAGCTTTAGAGTCAGTGTGTGTTTTTTTCTTCAGAAAGGGTAAAAGACAAATACAAACAAAAGGAACTATTTATAGGGGGTAAAAACCTAAAGGATGGGACGTTTGAATAACCATAATGTGCGTAGCCCATGACGTACACACCACCCTAGCCAACCACATCACCAAAAAGCACGTGGCCAGAAGTAAGCCACGTCACCTAAGGCAGTAGTAACGTAAATATACATAGATTTTGAAAAGAGGAACCATAAATGCCCAACAGAACATTAATGGCATGTCAAAAAACATTAGCACGAGGGAATAAGAAGTCTAGCAACGGCAAGAAGACTTACCAATACTAGGCTGGGGGACATGATGAGGTGTAACACCGCCAAAATATGTCGCAGCGAAATGTTGACCGGTAGCGTTACTTCATAATACCATTGCACAAGTCATGAGAGAAAGACCTCTAAATGTGTCATTTGAAAAGTAATCTTGTAAATTTTAGACTCCAATGCACTTCAAGTAAGCCAAGTATCTATATCACCTAAGAAAAACATGCTTAAAAGTGTCAACATAAAGTTGGTGAGTTCATAGGTTTAAGTGGATACAAATGTAAAAACCAAAACTATATATATAAGCTTACTGTGTTACAAGTCTCGCCCATACAAGACTTGCAACGCATAAACTTACATATATAGGTTTTCCTAAAAAATGTATAGACACAAACCATACAGAAAGCGTTTGTTAAAATATTGAAATCACTGATTTGTAAAATGTGCATGACCATTTCAATCCTTATAATAGTCATCAAAATGTAAGTATGAATGTTGGACCGCAATTGTTCAAAATGTGTATGATAATTGTAATGCGCATAATATCCCAAAATATTTCAAGTATGTATTGCTGATAAGTGTAAAAATACACATATCCGTTTATACCTAAAATAACCCAATTAAACCCAAAACAGCTAAAAATGGCAAAATTATACTTGTTTTTGTGTTTTGTGTGTGCAGGTACGGATATATCAAAAATCACAAGAAAAACAGTAAAAAACGGGCAAACACGAACACGAGAAATGAAAGAGCACAGAAGAAGCCAGAGATTCAAAGCCAAAGCCAGAAAAAGACAAGCTTCAGTCAAAAAGTCAAAGAAAGTCAAAGCTGTGGTTAAACCTTGGTCAATCCTTAGGAGAACTAATCTCTAATCCGTAATCATTTGAATCAAAGTAAAGTTGTTACGTCCATAAGTAAAGTAAGTATGTAAACGAGTTTATAGTCAATCATGTAAATGAGTTTGTAAACGTTCATGTAACTGAGTTTGTAATCCATCATGTAAATTAGTTTGTAATGTATCAGGTAAACGGAGATATATAAATAATATGTAAAAGGAGTATGTAGAAGAGTATGTGAAGAGATTGAAAATAAAATGTAAACAAGTTGTTAACGAAGAGATGTATTCTCCCTGAGATTGTAAATAGTAAATGTAAACAAGTGGAAGAGGGGCTATAAACTCATCTCTAGTGAAAGTAGTGATTATCGCGAAATTGACAAAGTAATCGTCACAAACGATCCGGAATGCAACCTAATTAGTTATAGGTCGTATAAGTATAAGGTATTTAATATAAATACAACATCGCAAGTTATAGAGTTACACCACCACTTAATAGTTTTGTTTAGTTTAGAAAGTCAAAACAATATTTAAATTGTACTTTGTTTTATAAATGTCTACATATTCGTACCTGTGAAATAAAATGTTATCCTTGCCCAACAATGGATTATTTAGTAATAATACTTGATTTAGTATTTTTATTGATTATATAATGACATTATATAAATAGTTTAATTGTTTTATAAAATAATATTTATAAAGTTAAAAACGTATATAAATATTATGTAAATGATACGACAATATTTCTTAAGGTTTTTATTGCCCAAACGGACCCGAAATCTTAGAAATATTAATTGGTTTTATACTTTCTATTTATTTGAAATCTTTGAAAACTCATAACTTGTTCATTTTAACTCGGTTTCGCGTGTTCTTTACATGTATGGATTCGTGACGAGATAAACTATGTAAATAAAACGTCCATTATTTGCATGAAAATCTATGTCGAACACAGTAATTCAAAACAGTTTATAAAAGTATTTTTATCAACTTAAAACTTGTAAAACTCGTAACTTATTCGTTTTAATTATGTTTTTAGTGATCCTTATATCCACGTCTTCGTAATTAAAAGTTGTATCTAAGAAAAACATTTCCCAATAGATCACTATTATGAACAGTAGCTTATTTTTATAAAATTACTATTATAAAAATACTTTTTTATCATAAACTTGTAAATGTCATATCTCATTCGTTATAGCTCGAATTTTCGAGTTCTTTATATGCTTACGATCCTCATAATATGTACTATTTTAATAAAATATAAAATAAATATTTTATTACATGAATTCCAATAATTGGTTTTTAGAGTTTTTCTAAATATTTACAAAGTTGTTTTTATACACTTTTAACTTAATTAGTTTGTTACAAGTCCTATAATTTATGTAGTAACACATCTTTGATATATCTTAAGTCCTCTAATTAGTGTTCATGATGATAGTCCATGATAAAATGTCCTCATGATATTTGTACATAAACTTAATAAATAAAACTTTCAACACATTAATTTATACACTAAACGTATAAATTAATTAACCACTTGTATAACGTATATTCTTCCATTTTAAACATTATTTCACCATATGTATACATCAATTTAAATCTCATAAGAGCTTGCAATATTTCATAAATTATAAAAACAAACCTAGGTAGTGATTAACATAAATAACCAGTATGTAAAATAAGTAAATAAATAAATAGAAAGGTTAGTGTTCAAGTAAACCTTAGAGGAGGGTATGATAATGAAGAACACAAGCTTACACCTAAGCTTAAACCCAGTATACTTCTAAGAAAACCCTAAAAACACTAGCTTTCTTCTCGATTACAAACCCTTGTAAAATAATACCCAAGCTTCCAAACCACCTTGCAACACCTTAGATATGAACCCTAATGAAGCTTCTTGAAAAATCAAAGCTAAGAATGTTCTAAAAAACCCAATTGGAGCCGTGGGTTATGGAGGATGTAGAGAGACTTTTGTGTGAAAGTTTACTTGCAAAATAGGAAGTGTTTAAGGCTTGTAATAGTCTCCTTTTTATAGCACAAGTATGCCTTAAAACTACCAGTAAAAACCATGGATCTAAGGATGGTTTAGTGGTAATGGTACATGGTGTAAGAGTGATGTGCCAATTTCTAGAGAAATGAGATTGTAAGAGTACTTGATTTGATTTAAGCATGTGCTCATTTTTTTGGAAGTATAATTTGAAATGGGTTTGTGTTTTCTTTAAGATATATCCGGCCCTATGTGGTCTTTTGGTATAGAATTGATTTAATTTTTAGGTATTGGGTATAAAAGTGGGTATTTGTTTGAGTATAGATAGGTATAGGTATTTTCGTGTACGCCTAAATGTATCTTATTGCAAAACATAAGCGTTTTACGTAACTAATAAAAACTAAAATATGAAAAGTTAATAATTATCCTCATAATAATTATATAACACTTGCTTGACGTAAACTTTTACTTGTTTGATGCCCGTTTACCTTGAATGATGATTTTTAGTTTACGCGATTTAACTAAACGTTGAAAATTAAAAGTGAGCGTGTAAAAGTTTAAAATAAATAGTGGAATATTTATTGACGTAAAAAGACGTGAAAATGCGGATTGTTACATGAGGTATAGTCTCCCCCAGAACCATCAAAGGAGAATCATGTCTAAACACCTTTGCTAAACTAGCACGGCCTAAGCCAGACACATACCCTGGAGAAGCTGACGTGTTGAAGGAGATATCAGGTCTAGAGTCACTAGTGTCGTGCCGGAGGAGCAAAACCTAAGGACAACCTGACAAGTAGTGTAGTGGTTTAGACTACTGTCCTTAGGCTGACATACAAACGACAATTGGGTCAGCGAGCAAAGAGGAAGTACCAATCTAGCGATTGCCTCGCTGACCCTAGACGACAACCACAATTCTCATGTCGTCAGGTAAGACGCAAGTAGTATAAAAAGGGAAACTCATTCCCTCGCGGTTGACCAACATACACACTCCGAATCATACATCTTTCCTTATATTCTCTCCGCAATTATCTCATACCACCCATACTTACTCTTACGCCGGAGTTCGTCTCGGACTAAAATCCCGAGGCGAGCTAACGATGTTCTTTCTTAATTTCAGCTAGGGTACAAAGGAGAAGCATCCAGAGGAGCCAAGCTGAATCGAACAATCATGAAAATTAAATCCAATTTGCTAAGCCCAACAGGCCCACGTAAATTTACTTCAATAGCCAGCACCCCGTAACATGTAAAATTTTGCCACATGATAGTGCATTGCTAGCTTGGTTTCCATGGTTCTAATTCTTAATTCGAGCTATCACTTCTGTAGTTGACCTTGATTCCTACTTTTATTGCAGGTGAGGGTCGCTTAGATTTGTTTCAGTGCAGCAGAGAACTTCCATAGTCTCGTATCAAATGATCCGCCTCTTGTCGTGTTGCGGCATTTTACAATGCCGGGCCATTGTGTGCTGATAGATAATTCTAGACACGTTATGGTGCTCAACGGTAGCCGTACCTCCGCTCTTATCCTTCTTCTCTCAGACCCAGCATAAATAAGTACTTGTCACATTTTGCCTCTTGGTGAGGTATTCTGTGTTGAGCTTGGTTGTCGTTGTATAAGTTTCCTTTTGTTCTCAGCTTGTCTTCAGCAAATGTGTGGATCTTCTGATCCATCAATTCAGTAGTAAACTCAATTGCATCTTGCATTATTTTTGGCTTGGATGCCATCATACTTCCTTGGTGTCAGTGTCTGGGAAGTCCCCACAACATTATTTCTTACTGATTCGGATCTCCTCGGGTTCACTCCCCCCCCCCCGCCATCGGGCGGAAATACATTCTTCCGCCCTCAGTGCCAGATGTCTGGCTCCGTGTTTGTGGTGTGCTCACAACAGTCCGATTTCCCTTGACCTTCAGGTTCGCATATTTGTTCGATCTCTATCTTTTTAGATCTCGCCTTCTGGACAGTTACTTGTGGTCAGCCTCGCTTCTCAGTAGTTTTCTATGGCATTTCGTAAGCAGCATCGTGACCAACAGTTTTAACGTGGGAGTTCCACCACGTCAAAGCATTTCCATGTAGATACATGTTGCAAACTTGACTTGACATGTAACTGTGCAGTTGCTGATATGGAAAACAGATTATATCTTTTTGAACCACTGAGTAAAGACCAGACTATCCTTTGGTTACCTTTAAAATTCAAGGTGGATCTGGACATTTCAGGAACGGTTCACTTTAGGTGCACCTCAACGGGGAACCATGTGTTTGCCTTCTTATACCAGTTCCTGAATCATGGTTGTCATAGCCATTCCTACTTCTGTTTGCTTCAATTGTTGCTAATGCATCAGCAACTCCTTGGGCAATCAGTGCCTTAAGTTAAGCATCGGTCATAGGGGTAGTTGTTTTCTTTGGAGCCATTATCTTCAGATTCAGATGAGTAATAAAATAATGTTAGTTCTTGTTCTAAGAGTCGTGCTCCAAAGATGAAATGTTGCAAGGGGTGTCCAGCGTTAGAGTGAGTTTGAATATCGGATAATTGTATAAGTGGCGTAATTGTTTCGTATAGTACTGGTGGCGTTTGTATAAACATTTTTTGGAGTTGAGTGTTGAACCATATGGTAACTTTTGTGATTTGTGGAGTGTGACAAGTTTAAATGTTATGTAAACAATATTATGTAAAATCATAAAAAGTTTCAAGACAACATCGGTGGTCATATTTCACAATGTCTTGAGAAAGTCTTAGTATTTATATAAATAACTTTTATATAAAACAAGTGTAAAATATTTACAAAAGAAGATATATATATATATATACTATATAATATATATCATACTATATATATTTACTATATTATATATATATATATGGTCAGTAGCACGTAATGTAGGAAATTAAGCAATTAGCTGTGTATGCACCATGAAAAAAGTTTGATGATGAATGCAGATGTTTGTAAAAAAACGGTTTATAGTCTATGTACAAACAATAGCAACCTAGTTCTCTATAACTTTGCCTAGATACCGCAAATCTGTATACACCCCGAATATATGTCGGCACCGGGATGCTGACCGGGAGCGGTTACTTCAAATAATCCATGCATAAGTCATCGAGAGCATGACTCTAAATGTGTCGCGCTTGAAAAGCTAATCTTGTAAAGTTTGACTCTCCATGCACATCAAGTAAGAGAAGTATCTATATCACCTATGAAAAACATGTTTAACGTCCTAGTCAACATAAGTTGGTGAGTTTCATAGTTTTAAGCCTGGATATCAACTCTGTATGTGAGACATTAAACACACCCCCCCCTTATGTATATACAGCTTACTGTGAAGTACAAGGTCTGGCAATTACATAGACTTGCTAACGCTTAAACGTTACACTTATGAGGTTTTCTTATGTAAACATGTGCTAGACAACAAACCACTCAGGAAAGGTTTGTTAAAATGTTAAATCATTGATTTTAAGTGTGCTAAATGACCAATTTCATTCCTTATAATAGTCATCGAGAAAGTACAGCTATGATTGTTTGTGAATGGAAATTGTTCATAAATGTGTATGATAAGCTTGTATGTGTGTGTGCACTACATTGTTTAGTCCCATTAGTTATAACACTTTCGACAGTATGTATTTTGCCTAGATGCCCCAACATAAAAAGTGATATGGTTATCTTCCCCTAAGTTCAATTGAAACTACGACGTAGAACGCTTATCATACTGCCACTTTATTCAAGGCACGGTAAAAGTTCATGTGTATATCATGATGGCCCTGAGGCTCCAAGCAAGTCGTGATCTGACATGGTATAACGTTCGTTAGTGCAATCTCGAACTAGTGAGAGCTAATCACCCGAACGGGGGTTGTCAATCCCTAATAGATCTATTTTATATCACTCGGCGCTTACCCTCTAAGTAATTAACAGTTCATGCATCCTAAGCTAATCCGTAATTATTTGAATCAAAGTAAAGTTGTTGCGTCCATAAGTAAAGTGAGTATGTAAACAAGTTTGTAGTCAATCATGTAAATGAGTTTGTAAATGTTTATGTAACTGAGTTAGTTTTCCATCATGTAAATGAGTTGTAGTAATGTTTCAGTACACGTGTATTATAATGTAAGTATGTATACGAGTATGTATAAAGAGATTGTAAAATAAACAGTGTGTACATGGTGCAAGTTTTGTATAGAGCATGCTGTTCTCACCCCCCCCCTCGAGATTTATTGAGTAAATGTAAAACCCTCTGAGATGTGGAGCTGATAAATTCACACTCTAGTGAAAAGTAGTGATTATCGCGAAGTAGTATGTCAAAGTAATCGTCACAACGATACGGAATGCAATCCTAATTAGTTACTCATATGGGTGTAAGAAGTATGACCAGGTTTAATATAAATACAACATCGCAAGTTATAAAGTTACCCACCATCTATAAAGTTTTGTTTAGATTCATTGCAATTACGCAAAACAATTGCAGTTATTTGGTATATACTCGCGATTTATGCTATTTTTATTGTTATATAATGAAACATTAGATTAAGGTTTAATTGTTCTATAAATAATATTTATAAAGTTAAAATGTATTATGTAAATATTATGAATGAAATGATACGGGATAATTGTAATTTTTTCTTTACGCTTTTTTATCTGCCCAACGGAGTGTGCCGAAGAAATCCTCGCTCAAAGTATGCTTTGTTTACATTTTCCATACGTAGCAATGTTAATTTCTGATAAAAATCATAGAAAATTATATATAAAAATTAATTGGTTTTATACTTTCTGATTATTTGAAATCTTTTAAAACTCATAACTTGCTCATTTTAACTCGGTTTCGCGTGTTCTTTATATGTATGTATTCGTGATGAGATAAACTATGTAAATAAAATATCCACTGTTTGCATGAAAATCTGTGTTGAACACATTAATTCAAAACAGTTTATAAAAGTGTTTTAATAAACTTAAAACTTGTAAAACTCGTAACTTATTCGTTTTAATTCCGTTTTTAGTGATCCTTATATCCATGTCTTCGTACTTAAAAGTTGTATCTAAGAAAAACATTTCCCAATAGATGACTATATGAATCAGGAGCTCTATTTTTATAAAATTACTTTTATAAAAATATTTTTTATCGTAAACTTGTAAATGCCATATCTCCTTCGTTATAGCTCGGATTTTCGAGTTCTTTATATACTTACGATCCTCATAATATGTACTATTTTAATAAAATATAAAATAAATATTTTATTACATGAATTCCAACAGTTGGTTTTTAGAGTTATTCTGAAATATTTACAAAGTTGTTTTATTACATCTGATTTTAAGCTATTAGTGTGGTACATGTCCTCTAATTATGTAGTTAACACATCCTCTTGATATATCTTGAGTCATCATAATTAGTGGAGACCCTGATCGATTAGTACTGCATAAATGTCCTCATGATATTTTTGTACATAAGACTTAGAATAAATAAACTGTTTACATTAATTTATGCCACTAAACTTTATAAATGAAAATTAACACTTGTATAATGTATATTCTTTCATTTTAAACATTATTTCACCATATGTATATATAAATTTGAATCTCATAAGAGCTTGCAATATTTTGTAACTCATATAAAACAACGTCTATGGCGAGGCTGATGATTACATAAATAACAAGTATTTAAAATAGTAAAATGAAAATAGCTAAAGGTTAGGGTTCTAGTAAACTTATAGGAGTCATGAGAATGATGAATCAGCTTACACTTAAAGCTTAAACCCAATATATTTCTAAGAAAACACTAAAAACCTTAGCTTTCTTCTTGATTACAAACCTTTGTAAAATAATACCCTAAGCTCCGAAACCACACTTGCAACATCTAGATATGAACCCTAATGAAGCTTGTATACTTGAAAAATCAAAGCTATGAATGTTCTAAAAACCCAATTGGAGTCGTGGGTTATGGAGGATGTAGAGAGAGTTTTGTGTGAAAATTTACTTGCAAAATAGGAAGTGTATAAGGGACTTGCTAATAGTCTGTCCTTTGTTATAGCACATGTATAACTTGCAATATACTAGCAAAAACCTTGGATCTAAGCGTGGTTTATGTGGTAATGGTCTCACATAGGGTCTGTAAGATGAGGTTGATGCCATTTCTAGAGAAAGAAATAAGGATTGGTAAGAGTTACTTGATTTGGTTTAAGCATTATAGTGCTCATTAGTTATAGGCAAGTTTAATATTGAAATAGGGTTTGGTGTTTTACATTCCAAGGATATCATCCGGCCTTATGATGGTCTAGTTGGTATAGAACTTGATGTTTAATTTTTGTGGTATTGGGTCTTAAATAGTGAGGGTATTTGGTTTGAGGTATAGATACGGCTATATGTGCGTATTTTCGCTGACAGCCTAAAATTGTATCTTATTAGCGAAACGTGAAGCGTTTTTTTCGTAACTGGATAAAATACTAAATATGAAAAGTTAATTAATTATCCCATAATAATTTTATAACATATGTTTTGACGGTAATAAACTGTTACTTGTTTGACGCACGTACATTGAATGTGATTTTTTGTTTACGCCGATTGAACTAAACGTTGGAGATATTAAAAAGGTGAGCGCGTAAAAGTTTAAAATAAATACTAGAATATTTATTGACGTAAAAAACGTGAAAATGTGGATTGTTACATGAGGTGTTGTCTCCCCCGGAACCATCGAAGGAGAAACATGTCTAAACACCTTTGCTAAACTAGCATGGCCTAAGCCAGACACATACCCCGGAGAAGCTGACGTGTCGAAGGAGATATAAAGTCTGAAGTCACTAGTAGTTGCGTCACTAGAGGAGCCAATAATCCTATGTGAAATCACTGACAAGTAGTGTGAGTGGTCTGGTAATATCAACTGCTCCTTAGGAGCTGACATATCAACTAACGAACTAATTAAGTTCACCGCTAGAGCAACTAGAGGAGAGATTTATACCAATTCCAGCGATTGCCTCGCTGACTCTAGTGTGGACACTCCAATTTGTCTCGTGTGTCATGGTAATATCTGACACAGTAGTATAAGAAGAGGGAGAACCCATTCCCTCTATGGTTGGACCAATCAACACACACACTACACATGTCGAATCATACTTCTTGCCTTATATTCATTATCCATAGCAGAATTATCTGTTAGTTTCTCCACTCATACTTACTCTTACGCAGGAGTTGTGTCTCGGACTAACATCCCGAGGCGAGCTACGGTGTTCTTTCTTAATTGTAAGATCAGTAACAAAGGAGAAGCCATTCGGAAGGAAGCCAAGCTGATCCGGATCAATAATTGAAAAATTGAAGCCCATTTGTGCTAAGGCCCAACAGGCCAATGTAAATGTTACTGCACACAGGCCAGCACACTCAGTAACAATGTAAACTTTTGACCACATGATAGACTTTGATTTAGTACTTATACTGATGATTAGTAAGTTAGTACTAGAAGCTTGTTAAGAATAGGTACAATTTTCAAATTGTATGTACGCTCACATTCAGAAAAATAATGTCAAGAAAATATGCACACAAAAACAAAGAAAAACGAAACGATGAACACACGTCAAGTGATAAGTATATCGAAGTTTAATATATCTCTACTACTTTATAAAGCATTTAGCCCATTCTATTTTTAGAAGTCTTAAAATTTTAAGTAAAAAACATTACTTCTTTGGGAAAGTTCATGCATACAGCCAACATTAAAAGCCTTTAAAAAGAGTCATTTAAAGCCTCTCAACTAAAAATTAAAGTGTCTTCATGCACTTTATTTCGTAACAAGCTTATTTTGTAACAGTCCATTTAAATGCATTCATATGGTCCATTTGTAACGGTCTATTAAACATCATTTAATTGTAAACCACAAACTCAAATACTCATTGAGTATAAAAACCTAACACACTAACAAAATTCATTACACCATTTTCATCTCTCTATTTTATCTCTCTTAAAAACACAAACACCTTTCTCTCTATTTCTTCAAACCACCAAATTCCGCTGTCTCACATATCAGATTTTGCCGCCACTACCATTTAGTTCTACCGCCACCTTTGCCAACATCATGTGCCGTCAGCCGCTATCACCGCCATTGTCTCCCTCGTCTGCCAAGCGAATGATCATGGCTTTGGTAGACTAGGTAGTTTCAGGCTCTAGGTGATTTCGGTGTGTTTTTTGGTGATATTGAGCGGTTTTAGCGTATCCATATGAATATTCCCATGCCCAATGTACTTTTTGTTAGATCTATATGAATATTTTGAGTAGCTTGATCTCTTTTTGATGGTGAAGCATGGATGCCATGTGTAAAGGGACTAAGCCTAGTTTGCTTATTGGCTTTCAGAATCATACCCTCATGTTTGCTTTTGGCCGCTTTCATTGCTAATGTTGCTACTCCCGGGAGGTTAGCCTTAGTGGTAGGTGGGCGACGAACCAAGGCATAAAAAAGTAGGGGCATTAAATTATTGAACCGAATTTATGTTATAGAGAGGTTTTGTGATGATTTCGTCTAATAGAAACTTACTTTTGCTTTCGAAATTGATTTTTGATGCGAATATAACTATCCACTGTCTGCCATAGTTTGTGGTTGACTAGTTAGGGTGACTTCAGTGGAGAAGACGAACTTAAAGAAAAAGGAAATTTTATTAAGAGTAGCACATTTAATTTATTATTTCAAACTGTTTTTGTCCTTTTTTCTTTCATTTCCTTTGATTTATTTATTTAAATACCAATGAACCTATAACGTTATTAGATATTGATGTAGCTTTAATAAAAGTTCAAATGGTTATTAACTTTTGTATTATGAAATTATAAAAGCCAAGTTGACGATTTATCTATACTAATATATAAAGAGTTTTGCCTCAATTCTTGAAAAGTGAAAAGTGAAAAACTGAAAATATTTTTGGTAAGTCTTGAATTCATAAACATAGACCGACTCTTCAAAAGTTATGTCTGGAAAGTAAAAAAGGAAACTACCAATCAAATATTATGAATGGAAAAACACACATAGTTACAACCGGGTATTCTATTTTCTCTCTCACACAATCTCACTTCTCTCTCTACCACCGTCGAAAAGTTTATGAAACCACCGCCGCCTTTGCAAAAATCCAGAACCATCCAACAAACATACACCACATCTCCTCCTTTATAAATCTACAAAATTTAACTCTTTTATATTGTAGATCTACATACTTGACAAATTAATTAGAGTGACTTTATAGTTTTTTGTGTTAAAACACATGCAGATCTCAAGACATGTGTGACTATTGTGACATTACGACCGTCGTACCTCACCATCTCCGAAACTCTCCACCATCAGACTTCAACTCCATCGAGAAAACACCCACCAAAAGAGTTTTTCAAGTTTAAGGTATTGTTTGAGTTTTTTAATAGATCTGTAATTTTGAAAGTATTATTCTTATTATTAGATTACATGGTTATGTCTCTCATTTTATTTTGTCTATTTTTATGTTTTTAAAATTTATGGAAAGATTTTTTATTTGCTGATTCAGCTAGACAGAAAATTTTTAATCATGTTTTTGTGTTTTAATTTGTTGAATTTGTATGTTTTCTGTCTTTGTTATTGTAAGGGGGTGTTTGTTTTGGCTTATAGCCGCTTTATGGCTTATTTTGTTTTTGGCTTATTTTGAAACATTATGGCTTATATAAGAACATTATGAAAACTGTTGATTGACAGCTTACTAAGTCACTGCTTTTTCTCTTAATTAAACCGTCACCACACACAATCCTCAAATAATTTTATTACGTCAGTTTATAAAAAAGAAACAAGAATATTTCTTTCTACGTCTCCAATTGATTATGTCATGGTTGTTGATTTATGGTTCATAATTTTTCTTTTGTAGAACTATTGGCGATACAACAGTAATTTGGTAGGAAAAAGTCGTTGGTGAAAATGGAGGAGGAGGAAGAAGAAAAGGGTTAATGGTTAAAGTGAAGGTGTTGTATAATGGGAAAGATGTGGGTAAAAAGACAAGTATCAAGTAATTTTAGACTGTCTATGTCAGGCTCAAGCTTTGGTAATCATAATCAATCACACGGATATAAAGCTTCCGTGTTTAAGGTAGTTATTAAAGCCATCTCTCATGGTTTTACACATTAAGGTAGTTATTAATTTGGTAGGAAAAAGTATTTGGGGTATTTTTTTTAGGTAAAGTTAAATGCTTTTAAAAGTAATAATATGCAAGATTGAACAGTCATGGACAAGTTCTATATATATAAATGTGAAAAAAGTAAGTGCTAGCCAAATTGTACAAAACACTCATCAGTATAATTTTATTTTTTTCCAATAGGAGTGATTCTTCTCCAATGGAAGTTTAAAAGCAAATCAATAAGGAAATTGAAAATGTTGGTACTCAATTTTTTGTTAAGGGGGTGTTTGGCTGCTCAACTTGAGAAGAGCTTACTGTGTGTTGGTAACACACCTTTTAATGTATTATCAAGACACACTTTATAATCCTTTAAAAAGCGCTAGTCACTTGTCTGGGAAGTATTTACATAGCGAAAGACCAACTAAGACTTAAAAGATGTATATATTGATCTCCATATGCCTAGGTTATTTTCATCTTGGCCTTCATAAAATGCTTTAATGAAACAATCTGATTAATCAAGTTTTTTATTGTAATATATTCAACAGGTGAAAAGATCCTTTCTTGATAACTGATCGCAATGCATCCACCACTTGATGGCGTGAGAGAAGAGGAAAGTCAAAGCATAATCAATTTATTGACTTCTTTTTCATCACTTTCTACAGATTGTATATATGATCTTAGGAACGGAATTACTTGGGATTATCGGAGTGTTCTTCTGTAGGCAGTTGCACAATGTCACCTTCTTCATTAGATGTTATATTTAGCTTGAATTTGAAGGCTGTTGAACTCAAGCTCGGGCTTCCTGGATCACACTCACCTGAGAGGAACACTGAACTTAGTTTACTGTGTTAATACAAATATTGTCTAAAAACGTTATTTATATTTTTCGACCTCTCAATGTTTTGATAATAACAAAATGTAAAAACGTTTAAGATAAAAATAAATGTTATACAAATTATTGATCGTAAAAATTCCATTTCTAAGATTAGTGATCACTTAAGGTATGTACAAACAAATCATTAAGCATGATTAGTGATCAAGAAAATTATTTTTTTAACCATCACATTTTTACAAAAGTATTTTCACAAAAATAAATATACAAAATACTTTTTAATTAAAAGAAAAATTTTATTTAAAACATAAATTTGAAATTCAAATTTTCCCCCCAAAATGGAAGCTTCCATACCAGATACAACTTTCCTCACAAAAAGACAAAAACAGGAACGGAGTCTAGTGGCGGCCCCCTTATAAGTCTGGTGGCCCCCAGATATATCTGGGACCGCTGGGACCGCCGCCAGCTAGCCGTTGAAAATCCTGTCTATAAATACAGCACTATTGCTGGCAGAAAAATACACCTCTTTGCAGGAATTTTTCCAGTCTTCTTTCTCTCTCTAAAAACCTTCTTTCTCTTTCTGAATCTCTTGATCACTAACATTGTTTAATCATGTTTTAAGTCATCTAATCTCTTCTTCTCATCTCTCCTCTCTATCAAGTGCAAGAGAAGAACATTCGTATTCTCTAAGAAACAAATTGTTATTTAGTAATCTCTTTTCTCTTCTTCTAAGTATCAAATCTCTATTGTAAGTATCTTGTGTAATTGTGTGCTTCGGATTGTGTGTAAATCCGATAGTTAAGATCTTATGATTGTATAGTGTTTGTGAAGTGGTAGATTGGTTCTAGCTAAGATTGGGACTCGACATTTAGCTTAGTGTCAGAATAACGTAAGCGACGTGTAAACGGTTTTCTCCGCCTGAAGGGAGCTTGTTGACATAGTGAAATCTCGAGTATGATACTCGAGGAGTGGAGTAGGGCAAAGAAGAGCTTCGTAGCCGAACCACTATATTATTGTGATTCTTATTTAGTATTATTTTAGATATTTACATTGTTGATTGGTTGAACATACAACTCAAATCTAAGTATTTTGAAAGCAAACTTTTAAAACATAAAACGAACCTGTAAACTATTCAACCCCCCTTCTAGTTTCCACCATTGGTATCAGGAGCCAAGGTCACTCAAGATTTTTAAAATATATTGTATTTTAAAGCTTGGATCGATCTATGGATTCCAAAAAATATCTAGAAGGGCAATCCATGCAAAGACCACCACTTTTTGAAAGTGATAGTTTTATTTATTGGAAAAATAGATTCGAGACATATGTTAAATCAAAAGATCTTGATCTTTGGCATGTTATTACTAACGGTGATTTTTAACCTATTCAACAAAATCTGGAAACCAAATTAGATGAGGTTATCCCTTTTGAAAAACAAAGTGACGATCTTAAAAAGAAGCTTGCGAAAAATAACGAAGCTAAAATGGTTATTTACAATGCTTTGCCAAGAAAAGAATATGAAAGAATTTTCATGTGTAATACGGCAAAAGAAATTTAGAAAACTTTGTTAATCACCCATCAAGGTAATAACCAAGTCAAAGATAACAAGATCGACCTTTTGGTACAACAATATGAACAATTTGTCATTTCTGAAGACGAATTTATAGATAGTGCTTTTGCTAGATTTAATACTATCATTACTAGTCTAAAAGCTCTTGATGTAGGTTATTCTAGCAAGAATTATGTTAGGAAGTTTCTTAGGGCTCTACATCCTAAATGGAGAGCAAAGGTCACGGCGGTTGAAGAATCAAAAGACGTAACATCACTGTCACTTGATGAACTCATTGGGAATCTCAAAGTTAACAAGATGATCATCAAGAAAGATTCTGAAATAGTCAAAGCTATGGGAGAAAGAAAATCTCTTGCTTTAAAGGCTAAGAAAGAATCTAGTGATGAGGACTGTTTGACTTCCAGAAGTGAAGATAAAGAATACGCCATGGCAGTTAGAGACTTCAAGAAGTTCTTTAAAAGAAGAGGTAGATTCATAAGACAACCTCGGAACGACAAAAAGACATTCCAAAGAAGCCAAGATGATAAGAATGGCAAAAGTGATAGAAAATGTTTTAAATGCGGTGATCCAAATCATCTTATTGGAGAATGTCCAAAACCACCGAAAGACAAGAACCAAAGAGCATTCGTCGGAGGCTCTTGGAGTGATAGCGGTGAATAAGATGATGAGAAGGTAAAAGACGAGATGTGTCTCGTAACTCAAGCATCAAATAAGGTATGTTCTGAATCCTCTTACTTTAGTGATGAAAACTCATCAATAGATTATTTGGTTTTAGATAATAAATATGATAAAATGTGCAAAATAAGTTTAAAGATAATCACTAAAAACAAAAGATTAAAAGCCACTAGAAATAGTTTAGAAAAAGAACTTGGTATTCAAAAAGTAAAAGTGTCTACACTCGAGAAAAACAAGGGAGTTGATCTCGAATGTGTAAAGTGTCATATGCTTAAAATTAAGAATGAAAAACTCAAAGAGAAAGCCATTAGATTAACTAAATTTGAAAAGAGTACACATTGTCTAAATGAAATGTTAAGTAATCAAAAACCCTTTGGAGAAAAATTAGGTTTAGGGTTTATATTATTTGAAGCATCATCTAGTGGAACTAAGGAAATAAAATTTATGAAAGCTCAAAAAAAGGCGTCTTCTGATGGAGGTCCCATAAATATGGGCGGCCCCCATATTGTATAGGCAGCCCCCAAAGAAATTATGGGACCGTCAGTCATTACGTCTGGATCTGAGAAAAGTGTTTCTTTTAAAAAATCTATTTTGGGTCCTAAACCAAAACACATAACAGTAAACATTGTCAAAGTTCTCGTTGCTAGTGATAATGAAGTTAAACAATTTTATAAGCCATTGTCAAAACCCGAAGTCGGATTTTCAAAACCTAATCTTAGGTCAAAAACTCCACAACCTAGAAGAGTCAATAATAATTATCCTCGTCCTAAGACATCGCAAATAAAAAGGAACGTTGGTAGAAAAAATCAACCTCATGGCTTTCCCGTAACTTGGAACAATTTCCAACGTCAAAGTTACATGCCATGGGAAATATGTCTTCTATTTCCACATCCTAACCAATTGCATCAAATGCAAGGGATGTTTAGCACTAACAACCTTGGACCCATGATATATTGGGGACCAAATGTTTGAGTTATTGTCTTATATAAATAGATATGCCTTGGAGTCGAATTGGAACCCGATGAGTGGATAAAGGATAGTGGATGCAATAAACACATGACGGGTAACCGAAAGCTCTTCTTAAGCTACAAGGCATACAACGGAGGTAATGTTATTTTTGGTAGCAATATTCGCGGTAACATCATTGGCAAAGGTACGATTTCGAATGACTCTCAAAATAGATAATGTAGAACATGTAGATAACTTAAGATTTAACTTGCTAAGTGTAGGAAAAATATGTGATAATAAGTGTAGGGTAACTTTCTCTGAACATGATAGTGAAATCACTAAGGACGGTAAGGTCATAGGTAGAGGTATTAGGAAGAAAGTCTTATATGTGATGAAATTAGGAAATATGCCAAAAGACCAAATCTATCTAGCAACGATTGACGAAAACTCTACGTTGTAGCATAGGAGATTAGGTCACGCAAATATGCATCTCATTCAATCGTTAGCATCTAAGGAATTAGTTAGAAACTTACCTAAGCTTAAGTTTGATCAACACTTCTGTGATGCTTATAAAATTGGAAAACAAGCTCACGCTAGTCATAAAGCTAAGAATATCTCAATGACTAGATGCTTAGAACTCCTTCATATGGATCTCCTCAATCCATCCGCCGTACGGAGTTATGGAGGAAACCGCTACACCTTAGTCATAGTAGATGACTACTCTAGGTATACTTAGACTAGATTCCTTAAGGATAAAACTGAAGCCTTTGATCAATTCAAAATATTTAGTAATAAAATTCAAAACCAATTAGAATGTACAATAGTGCCAATAAGAACCGACCACGGTAGGGAATTTGATAATGAATTGCAATTTGGAGAGTTTTGTAATACAAATGGTATTACACATAACTTCTCAACTCTACGCACTCCACAATCAAATAGCGTAGTCGAATGGAAAAATAGGACACTTCAAGAAATGAGTAGGACTATGTTGAATGAGCAATTGCTACCGCAAAAATTTTGGTGTAACGCCGTAGATACTTCAACATACATTCTCAACCGAATCCTAATTAGATCCATCCTAGAAAAAACACCTTACGGACTCTTGAGAGGTAGGAAACCTACTCTTGATTATTTTAGAGTGTTTGGAAGCAAGTGCTTCATTTTAAACACTAAAGACTATCTTACTAAGTTTGACCGAAAGTTATACGAAGGTGTCTTGTTAGGTTACTCCCAAAATAGTAAAGCCTACATCATCCTTAATAAACATACTAGGAAAGTCAAACAATCACTCAACATGACATTAGATGAAACTCCTCCACCCTCTAAGACATCACCCTGGGTGGATGATGACTTAGATAAAGAAGAATCAATTAAGGTTACCGAAAAGAAAAACTTAGAAAATGACATTGAGGATTAAACTTTACAGATTGACAAAATAGTCAATATTAAGGAGTTTAGGAACCATCCATTAGAAAATGTCATAGGAAACCTTAACCAAAGAACCCTTAGATCACAAGACCAAAACCAAAGTAACTTCTTTTGTTTTATATCAACTATAGAACCTAAGAGTGTGAATAAAGCTTTAATGAATGATAGTTGGATAGTCGCCACGCAAGAAGAATTAAATCAATTCATTGCTAACGACGTTTGGGAGTTAGTTCTACAACCTAGGAATATGACAATCATAGGAACTAAGTGGGTGTTTAGAAATAAGTTAGACTAGAAAGGTGTTGTTTCTCGAAATAAGGCTAGGTTAGTTGCTTAAGGCTATAATCAACAAGAGGGCATCGATTATGATGAAACTTATGCCCTAGTTGCTAGACTTGAGTCTATTAGAATACTATTATCTTATGCTTGTGCTTTAGATTTTAAGCTATTCCAAATGGATGTAAAAAGTGCATTCCTAAACGGTTTTATCAATGAGGAGGTATACGTGGCACAACCTCCTAGATTCATTGACTTTGAAAAACCAGATCATGTTTATAAACTAAAGAAAGCTTTATATGGTCTTAAACAAGCACCCAAAGCTTGGTATGTGATGAGGTGTCATTTTATACACTATTTCGGGGTCATTTAACCCCCTAAATCATGTAAATATCCCCAGATTATGTGGTTAATCATTTGTTTTCAGGATTTTAGCACTTGGATGGCATTTGGAGGAAATACACGTGACTTGGGCTCATTTGGAGAAGAAATGGACAAGATTACAGACCTACACCAAATCCATGAAGAAGTATTGTTCACAAAGAGTGGAGATGGTGTCGCATGAATAAAGCGACACCGTCATGATCTATCTAGTGACAGCGTCACAGATCTAGAGACAGCGTTAGGACGTGGCCTACTTAAAGAGGATCTAGAATCATTTACATAGCAACGGCGCCAGGACTTCAACACTACGTCGTCACATCGATATCTCTATATATACAAAACCGATTTTAGGGTTTTAAATGTGTAACTTTGTAAAACTTTTAGGAGACGAACCCTAGCCTTTGTAGCAGCTTTAAAGGTCGTTTTTAAGGCCTCAAACCCTATTGTAACTACCTTATATCCATATTTTAATCAAGTAAGAGTGTTATTTATTAATCATTCAATATGTCTAAGTGTTGTGTGATTAATCTATTTTCTTGCTTTATCCTTAACATGCTAGGCTAAACCCTCCTTTATATTTACTTATGATTGCATGAAAGAAGGATTGTAGATCCAATTATTGTTTCTTCTTGTTGATGAATGTGCGCGTTATGCTTTAGAAAAGCAGCTTTTGTTTGTATCGCTGTAGACACGTCTAGGGAAACGCGAGTGCATAGAAAAGATACCATTAGGTAACAGTCTTCATACTACCTTACCCCCTTATATGGTTGATCCCTCTTAAGATATTTCACACGCATTTAATATACTCTTAGAGGCCTTGTAATAGTCTTCATACTACCTTACTTATGTGTTGCCTTAATAGAATATTAAATAGACATCGGGTTCATATGATACGTTCATGACCTTGGAAATACTTACACAAATCATCACAAGTGTGACAAGGTAACAGGATTAGGAGAAGGAATCTGATAAGTAATGCATGATTAAGTAAATACATTTAATTATCATAAAGTTATTACCAATAGATTAGATATTAGTTTAGTTCATAGTTAAACAAACCAACCTCTCAAACCGTAGATTTTCTTGCTTTATTATAAATATAAAAACACAAAAATAATCTTCTCTCAACCTCTAGAATTCTGTTGGACCAAGATCAAGCCTTCCCAACCTATTCCCCTAGAGAACGATAACAACCCCCAAGTCTTGCCTATACTACTACTACAACGGTTAGGTACTCTGCCTAGGGAGTTGTAAAACTTCTTGTTGAAGTCCTACGATGATCGCATTAAGTTTTTGGCCCCACTGCGTGGGGAATAGTTAGGTTTTGATCATTGTTTAACTTAGTTTTACTCGCTTAAATCCTTTCAAGTGAGACTTTAATTCCGTATATTAGCTTTCTCGTAGTCTATCTTTTCTTTGTGTTAATTGTTTCATAACCTATTCTCGTCAACCTCTATGGGGGACGAGAGTCCTATCCGTATTCTTAGAGATTACTCTAAACCTAGCCACGAAGGCTACAAGAATACCAGCGAGCTCCCCGTAGGGAACAACGTGGTACCTCTTTGATCTGACACCGTCCGGTTGGTGCAAAAAGGATGCTCATTCCACGGAATTTGGTTCGAGGATCCAAATCATCACCTCAAGGATTTCTTAAAACTTGTGGAATCACTTGACCTTGATGGTGAAAACAGGGAAAGAACTCAACTGCGTTTATTTCAAATTTTCATTCGTGATCAAGCTAGAAATTGGCTTGAACGACTTCCAGCAGGATCCATCACCATATGGGAGGATCTTACTACTCGTTTCCTTGCTCAATTCTTTCCACCGAGAAGGACCTCAAAACTCCGCAACGATATCTTGATGTTCCAACAACAACATGGAGAATCTTTATCTGAAGCATGGACTCGTTTCAAAGACTTACTACAAAAAGTCCCTCATTATGGCATCGACCTTTGGCTCCAAGTCTAAATTTTTTATGACCATGTCAATCCCGTCACAAGACGAACATTAACCAATCGGCCGGTGGTAAGCTTCGTGACCAAAACACCAAAGAATCCTGGGCATTATTAGAGGACCTCGCCCTCTATGACAACGAAAGTTGGAACGACACAATGGATTTCGCTAAGCCGGCCAAGGCAATCACTTTGCCTCAAGATGTCCCGAGTACATCCGACCGCCGACTAATCGAGCTCGAAAATCAAGTCCAATGCTTGATGAAAGCTCATCTTGCTCTAATGCAACCTACTCAAGTGAACAAAGTCACTACCTCATGTGAGATCTGCAGTGGTCCCCACAACACTCAGTATTGCATGGAAGATCCCAAACAAGCCTTTGTGGAATACGCATCCTCGCGTACCGATGAAGCGGGAGGTAAGTGGAACACTTTTAAGCCAGAGCAAAACAATTTTGGTGACACCTACAATCCATCATGGAAAAGTAAACCAAACCTTAGGTGGAGACAACCCCAAAATTCCCCAAAAAAAAAATTCAAACCCACCTAACTGGTTCTAACCCAACGGTTTAATCTCGAACTGTTCCTTCAACAACCGTCCTCAAATATTTAATAATCAATCAAATCTGGAAGGATTGGTATCCAGCTTTATGGCATCTCAAGACGCTAGACTGTCCAAGTTTGAAGCCGACTTCAAACAACAACATAATGAGATAACCAACAAAATCGACACATTGTTGAAGGCCATCACCGATCGAATAGCGGGCACACTACCTAGCGACACGGTTCAGAACCCAGAACTGAGTACTTCTCTAGTTTTGTCTACTCGTTCTTACCCAACTGAAGACCCGCAATGCTCAACCCATGTCCATGGTTCGATCAATACCATCACAATATGTCCCAAACCACCAAACGAACCCCAAAATGATGAATCAGAAGAAAAAGAGCAAGGAAGAGAGGGGAACCCCGAAGACACCAACACCATGGCACACAATGAAAAATAAAGAGATATAACACAACTGGAGCTGAAAGACACAACTACTATTGATAATTTAGGGCCTAACAGGAATAACGATGGAATAGAATGGCTAGATGTTGAAGAGCCTCAAGATTTAGTTAACACAAGTGAGGAATCAGTTTATGAATCGCTGATTAAGGAAATGCCTAAATGCTCGCTTATTTATGACTTTTGGATAAAAAAGGGTGACCCAAGAAACCTTAAGATTCCCTGCATGATTGGACATAAATTTACAGCTAACGCATACATTGATGTCGATCTGCCCATGAACATCATGCCCTTGTCCTATTATAACTCTATTAGAATGAATGGATATGAGTATATGGGGAGAAATTTTGTAGGGCTAGGAAGGGATATGCATGTATTTGTAGGAAATATGAGTTACGTCATGGATTTTACCATCCTAGAAAGTATTGAGAATAATATTGATCCTAGCTTGTCAAATGTGGTATTTGGACGGCCCTTTGTTAAGATTGCCTGCCTAGCTATAAATACAAAGAACATCATGTCCTTGGCCTATTATAACTCTGTTAGAATGAATGGATATGAGTATATGGGGAGAAATTTTGTAGGGCTAGGAAGGGATATGCACGTATTTGTAGGAAATATGAGTTATGTCATGGATTTTACCATCCTGGAAAGTATTGAGAATAATATTGATCCTAGCTTGTCAAACGTGGTATTTGGACGGCCCTTTGTTGAGATCGCCTGCCTAGCTATAAATACAAAATACGAGTTAATAACTTTTACGGATGGGATTAAAGAGATTACCTTTAAAACACCATATAATGACCCAGAGGTGAGCGAATTGTCTAGCGAGGATAATGACTTATTATCATCTAGGGTAATACTTAGTGAGGACGACTATGATAGAGGATGTAGGAAGCCATCTGACTTAGAAGATGGGTTTTATAGAGACACCCTTAAGCTCGGACTAGAATACTTAGATGGAATGGATGATGAAGGAGAAGTCACGTAAGGACGTGTGACTTTGAGTCTCGCTACAAGACTCATAAATAAAGAAAAGAGCTTTTTAGGAGGCAACCTAATATTTACTTTTCCCGAATAATAGGAGTGTCTTGTGTTTTAATTCTTTATTGTTTGTTTTATTATGTTTGAATTATTTTGTAATCATGCTTTGTTTGTTTATAACTTCGTCTTATTTGCAATCAAATGTATTTTGAAACAAAATAAGTATAGGGGAAATATCCGGTTTTTAGAACCATTTCAAACATTTAAAATAAATTGTTTAGATTAATTCGCGTCAGGTTCGAGTAATATTATTGTAACGATTAATTCCAGGTTTTTATGCATTACTTTCTTCAGATTTGACTAATAAAATTGCGTACAGGAAATTTTTCAATAAAAACGAAGAGGAATATTTCATAGTGCCTGGAGACGACGTCAGGATAAAACCCGACGGCGTCGCGTCTCCCGTAATGTGAAGAATTCGAAAATCTTTAAGTATTTTGAAAAATAAAATGTGCAATATTTATGATTTGTAATTCTTTTGTAAACTCGCATAAACCTATAATTATATCATTACTCTGATCCTATCTTTACTAGCTTTCATAGAGTCGAAACCCTAAACTCTTATTGTATTTCTATCTATCCCATGGATTTTACGCTTAGTGTAGTTGTTTTTGTCTTTGATTACAGGTTATATATGATGACAAAAAGCTTGGAAGGTCTTAGGAAGTTTCATTGGACGACTCTTGGAGGATGATTTAACCAGTTATCGCATGTTTCTTCTCCATTATTGAACAAACCAGGGGAGTACTAGTTTCTTTTACTTTTTTCTTTTCCCTTTATTTGTTTTTACGGGTACTTCTATAGAACATTGAGGACAATGTTCAACTTAGGTGTAGAGGGAAATAGGCCTTAGAAACTATTCCTTCATTTTCCATTTGCTTTGTTCCTTAAAATGATAGGTAATATATCGAAACATAGCATAAAAGGTAATTTTGACCTAAATTTAAAATTTTCTATGTCACATACCGACGAAAACCGAGTATTAATAGCGTCTCATGGATAGGAATGTGTATGACTGTCACAAAAGCCCTCAAAATTCCACCTCAAAAATGTAAGGTTCGCCTTTAGATCTTTAGGAATTCGGGTATCCATTATTGATACCCAAGATAGTTTATACCTTTAGCTTTCTCGATATAAGGTTCGAATGCAGTCATATGTGTCTATTATGTCGTTACGGATGTATACGTATGGTCTTTGTCTCCTTTTCTAGAGCATTGGTATCAGTATTAAATTATATGAGTGTACTAATAGTATATTAAATTCTAGAACTTGTTTTTGTGATGCATCCCGAGACCGCATTATAAGTATTAGGATTTGCTAGATAAGAGGCATTAGGATTAACCCATGTTTTAAACCTGTAATTGTTATTATGGTCACACCGATCATATAACTATCCCACACCCTTTCCATGCACTCATTTTAATGTAGGATACCCCTAGTACAACCCTCCTAGCCTAACCTTTTTCATGGTTCTCGTAATTTTTTAGTTAAGCCAGACCATTAATGAAGAGCATTGTCACCCTTAAACCAATGGTTACACCCAAATCGCCTTAGCCTACCTTGTATGTACTCACCTTTAGTACATTATTGTTTTAACCTAAGTTAATTATTTGAGTACATGGTTGCTAAGTCCTTATCCTTGTAAATACTATTTTAGGACGATTGGGATTCATGGTAGTATTTATTTCGCGAAAGAATGGAGAAGAAAAGTTAAATCAATACCCCCATATGTTTGTTAAATGATCTCTATGTTATGTTGATCCACCTCAATTCGGGTCATAGAATAGTTCGCTTGTAAAGTGTGTAAAAGTTCACATCTATAAACCCTCATGATGTATTATATGTTTAAGCAATGACAGGGCAAAATTGTATGAAAAAATTATATATAAAAAAAGTAAAAAATATACGGGCTGCCATTTGCTTATGTTTATGTTTATATTAGAGTCAAAAAAAAAGAAAAAGAAATAGATTGGTGTAGAGTTTTGTAGAATTTGTATATTTTGTCCAAGTCTTTGACTTAGCAACCAAACCAACATGTATTCTTATAAATAATTAGCTAACCCATTGTAAACCCCCGTATTTAAGGTCACTACTATTTCTAATCTCATAATTAATTTATAAATTTTAAACAAGTTACTTTTATTTACATTTAGACATTTTATTGAAATCGTCGTTTTAATTAATTACGAGCTATGCTTAAAACAATTATCCGTCTTGAACCGTACGTAAATTAAACTTTTTAGAAAAGTATTCCGTTTAATGTAGAATTATTTTTATCATATTCGTTTTTACCTCGTGGTTTCGCCTTAACTCTCGTTTTATTTTACGTTAATACCCGTTAGCCTCAAAACTACCTACCTATCTTAAAAATTATACACTAAACACTAAAGTTTATAAAATTTAAACTTAAAATCACTTACCAACACCTCATTTGAGGCGTGGCATGATGAGGTGCAAGGACTAAGACAAGTGTCTTAGTCCCTTGCATGCATTCTTTATAACAAAACCAATGTGCTCTTCATTTCCTCCCATTGTTTACCAAGTTTACACACACTCTTGCTCTTTCCCTCCTCCTTGCCGTGAACTAGGACACCAAGAACAACAAAGATATCAATTTTCTTCAATCACAAATAATACTAGTTAAACCATAACTCTTGTAATCCATTTCCTAATATTTAAAACCCATCAAAAATCCATCATATAACCACATTTGGGGCTGAATTAATTCAAGTTTTCATAGAGTTATTGCATGAAGAAATGATGATGTTCTAGAGGTATTGGGTTAAGATTCAAGGCTTGGTGTAAAAGAGTCATATTGTTTTGGGTAATCATTATAGTAAGCCATCTTTCTTACTTTTCCTAAATTTTTCTTATAAGACTATTTTGATATTATTACTTGCTATAAAAATATATATTGATGAGTATGGGATATGTTTAGGATATGTGTTGTGGCTTTGCATAAGAGTTGATTGTGTTTTAAATGAGTTAGAAATAGGTTTGGTTGGATTTTATAGAGACTGTTTTGAAACAGTAGCAAAACGTGTTGTTTTCTCAAACATTTTGGCTTAGGGTCTGTAAACAAAAGTCATGGGTGGATAGATATATGTCTTGGCATGATGTGATAGTTGGATGGTCAACCAATTATTATTATTGAGTGATATATGGTCAAAATACTAAAATGGGTCAGTTCTGGACTTTGTTTAGCATAACGTATTAACACCAGGTTTATGAGTTAAATGTTTGGGGTTTTAAAGCTTGATGGGGTCAATAATAGACATTCATAGGGAAAGCTTTTAGAACTTGGCCTCCATGCCATTGCTATCTTAGATTAGGAGTTATGATTAAAATGGCACAAGAGTCAAGAATGCACGTCAACTTTCTGTTTTGACTTAGGGTTAGTAAAAATCTATTTCCCATGGATTGGTAAATGGTATGAGTGATTGGCTTAATGTTTTGAAAATTAGACTTCAAGGGCTTTCCAAGGGTGAATACCTTGAGTTTTATAACATTTTTCTAGATTTGGTAGATACAAGGCCCTAAACATGAGCTTATTCCAGATTGCGATTTTAGTTCTTGATAAAAATTGACAACATGTGTAGATAATCATACTAAAATTGGAATTAGATGGCGAAATTTGGTAGGATGCTTTAATTACATTTAAGAACAGGTCATATGTCATTTGGGAGTCACAATACTTTAGTTTAAGTCTAGAGGAGCCAGGTTGTTTACGCATAATTAGGTAAAACATTCCTATATTCGTCAAACTTTTCTTACGTATTATTTTTACTTGTGTATTATACTAAGACGCGTCACATATTTTAGGTGGTGCGTAAGGGATTTTATCTTGTTCAAGACTTATTATATTTCTGATCTCTTTGATATCTCGGTGAGTTCATAGCCTCACCTTTCAACTTTTCAAGTATTTTTCTTAAACCCCGCGAGGGAGATGCATGCTAGTTTTTATAAAACGAACACAAGTAGTTTTCTTCTTGTATGGTTGGACCGTATGTGAATATATGTGTTGCTTGAGTAGAATTTCGTCATAAGACCCAATAGTGAGCCTGTCAACTACCTATGATGGGTAGCCGCTCATACATTAATAGCGTATGGGTGACAACCGGTTCGTTTTTATGGGAGTTTGAATCCGGGAAAGTGAGCACTCCCATTGTACGGACATATTGTATGGAGATGTAAGTAGGTTTCTGACGAAAATACCTAGCCTGGGGGCATTCATTGTATTATTAATTAATTATGGATTTCGTCAATGGGATCGGTGTCGCGAGCTCAATGCAACTGTTGTTTATTAGCTTGTCTGATCAACAAGTCTATATGATGCTTATGAATATCATAATGCTTGTGTTCAACTCTTTTATCAATTATCAAACTATGTATTCCACTAACCTCGTTGTTGACTTTTTTGATGTTTCATCTCAGGTAAGTGAAGTACGAAGGCGGGGGGGGGCGGGGGGGGGGGGGGCGGGGCCTTCAAGGCACTGATGAGGAGATTTACGCTAAACTTTTGTCCACCATTTAAAAACCCATTCCTCATTAAAAACTTGTTTTAGTTTGGTTAAATCAAAAACTTTATTTTATGTGGGTGTGATCTCTTGGGACTACGCATTTGAACTCTGATAAATATGCAATGGAATGGTTGGTTGTTTTTAAAACGTCTCATTGAGTCGTTCTTTATATCTCATGACTATTGTACTATTATTTAACACCCAAATTGTTGGTTCCGCTGCGTGTAAATTTAGGGGTGTTAAACCCATCCACTCCAAATTCACCTAAAGTCACCACCCAAATGTATCCCATCTGTTTCCGTTTCCATTAATGTTATCTTACACCTACACCCCACAACCCTTTAAAAGACCTCTTGGATAGTAATGAATAATGCTTGCGCCTAGCGGTGGAGGTTTGATCCTTTACCAAGCATATGGTAATTAATATGCTATGATAGGTAATGAGTGTTAATTCTCCGTTTCCCTATAGTTGTTATAATTAATTATACACACGAGTGAAAGAGAGAATCCCAAACACTTATGTGAGGTGCTAGTATATACTTTATGTGCTTTTAATTATGAGATCTAGAAGGTTGTGTTGTAAAATACTTTTAAAGAGTAGGTTAAATGACCCTAATATTGCTATTGTCTAGGTAGAAAAGCCCATTTGCTTGAGGACAAGCAAATCCCAAGTGTAAGGGTATTTGATGAGGTGTCATTTTATACACTATTTTGGGATCATTTAACCCCCTAAATCATGCAAATATGCCCATATTATGTGCTTAATCATTTGTTTTCATGTTTTTAACACTTGGATGACATTTGGAGGAAATACACGTAACTTGGGCTCATTTGGAGAAGAAATGGACAAGATTACGGACCTACACCAAATCCATGAAGAAGTATTGTTCACAAAGCGTAGAGACGGCGTAGCAGGCATAAAGCGACGCCGTCGTGATCTATTTTATGATGGCGTCAGATATCTAGCGCCGGCGTCAGGACGTGGCCGACTTAAAGAGGATCTAGAATCATCCACGTAGCGACGGCGTCAGGACTTCAACATGACGCCATCACAGCGATATCTCTATATATACAAAACTAATTTTAGGGTTTTAAGTATGTAACTTTGTATAACTTTTGGGAGACGAACCCTAGTCTTTGTAGTAGCTTTAAAGGTCGTTTTTAGGGCCTCAAATCCTATTGTAACTACCTTCTATCCATGTTTTAATCATGTAAGAGTGTTATTCATTAATCATTCAATATATCTATGTGTTGTGTGATTAATCTATGTTCTTGCTTTATCCTTAACATGCTAGGCTAAACCCTCCTTTGTATTAGCTTATGTTTGCATGAAAGTTGGATTGTAGATCCTATTACTGTTGCTTCTTGTTAATGAATGTGCACGTTAGGATTTAGAAAACCAGCTTTTGTTTGTATCGCTGTAGATACGTCTAGGGAAACGCGAGTGCGTAGAAAGGATATCATCGGGTAAGAGTCTTCATACTACCTTACCCCCTTATATGGTTGATCCCTCTTAAGATATTTCACACGCATTTAGTATACTCTTAGGGGCCTTATAATAGTCTTCATACTACCTTACTTGTGCGTTGCCTTAACGGAATATTAAATAGACGGCGGGTTTGTGTAATCCGTTAATAACCTAGGAAATACTTACACAAATCATCACAAGTGTGACAAGGCAACATGATTAGGAGAAGCAATTTGATAAGTAATGCATGATTAAGTAAATACATTTAATTATCATAAAGTTATCACCAGTAGATTAGATATTAGTTTAGTTCATAGTTAAACAAACCAACCTCTCAAACCATAGATTAACTTTCTTTCTTATAAATATAAAAACACAAAAATAATCTTCTCTCAACCCCTAGAATTCTATTGGACCATGATCAAGCCTTCCCAACCTATTCCCCTAGAGAACGATAATAACCCCCGAGTCTTGCCTATACTACTACGACAATGGTTAGGTACTCCGCCTGGGGAGTTGTAAAACTTCTTGTTGAAGTCCTACGACGACCACATCAGTATGATAGATTAAATGCTTTTCTTATTAAGCATGAATACAAAATGGGAATGGTAGATAACACACTTTTTAGCAAGAAGAAAAGTTCAAACCTCATTGGTATGTGCTTAAATACACATACCTTTATCTTAATAAAACGAGCTTAAATAACCAAAACGGACATAAAATGCCAAATATATGCTTGTTTTGCGTTATGTAATGTGCATGTAATGGATCATAAAAAGACAAAAAACGAAGCCAAAACAGACAAAACCAAGCACTGGATTGGAAAGAGCATGGAAAACCGAAGCCAAAGCTGTATGCATCTTAGTGGGCCAACCCAACCCAAGTTAATGGGCCAAGTCAGCCCATTAAGCCATTTAAACAAAGCCTTATAATTACAAAAGCCAAAAATTCCATAACCAACCGGCCCAAATCAAATAGCCCAAAACCATTTAACTATACATTCGTTAAATACCTTACACAACCAATCCTTGGAGATTTACACCGTTAGTCCTTGGGACTAACACCGTTAGTCCTTTAGGACTATCACCGTTAGTCCTCAACACCTTACATCGTTAGTCCCTAACCTAACACTCATTACCCTTTTAACCCCAAATTTGAAATGCAATTAAATAAGCCCGAAAAAGGCGGGAAAGCCCAAAACAAGGCAAAACCACCCCTCCAAGGTTTCGAAAATGCTCACTAAGGACCCGTACTCACTCCCCTTAACACCCTGACACACTCAGTGTCACGCTGGCACATCCAAGACCCCTTATTGGACATGAAAAAGCGGCAAGAATTATGGAAAAGTCAAAAGAATTAAAGATACAGTTTTAATGTTGATTGGTTATTCTTATTGCTTTCCATAAGCAAATATGGCATGATTGGGAAGAATTCAAGGCCTTAGGCGATTTCACCTCAAAACACACCCTATAAATAGAGGATGGAATTCACATATAAGAGGCATCTAGGAGTTTTAGGTTTATTTTACTGCTTATTTACCAGCTTATTTTAGTTCTAGTATTTACTTTTCATGCATTGTAACTTTGAAGTCTTAATAAAATGCAAATTTTATGATTCTGTCACTTTAATCATGTCTTTCCTTTAAAGCTTTAATTTGTTTTTAATTTGTTTAAATAAGCTAAATAAGCTCTTACATTCGTGTGTTTCTTAGAAAAGATTTCTCAAAAGCTTATCTAAGCTTTTACTGTTTCATTTAATCACAAGTCAATTACCTTATCTTATTGGATGATAAGCCAGAAAAGGATGGGCTTATATGACCATACCAGCTTATCTATGATAAGATGGAGCTTGTAGATCAGCTTTTAAAAGCTTAATCATCCTTGTTTTGTGCAAAGGATCAAGTGAGTTTCAATTTCCATTTTATAGCTTATTTCATTTTTAACTTATTAAACTGCTAAATATTTGCTTATATGTGCTTATTCTTGCTTATTCAGTGTTATTAATGCCTATTAGTAATGGATTAATGCTTATAAGTCTCTTAGATATTGTTTTTTAGGTCTTGTTTATCTTGAATCATACATAATCAACCATGAAAGCTTGAAGAGAATAGTAGAGGATGGCAAGTATTCAAATTTCAAATGTTATTAAATGGAGGGAAAAAGGAAAAGTTTATTACAAGGCATCCCCTACTAATGATGATTAGAAGGGTATTTATAGTAGAAGGAAGGAGGCTTCCCTTCCTTTATTTTTCTAATGTTCCACTTCTAGTCCCTATTCTTTGGCAATTATGCTATTTCTTACTTTTAGCATAATATACCTTATTACAAACTACTTTATTCTAAACAAAATAAAGACTAATAACTAAATCACATAATTGACACTTTTTATGAACCTAACAATCTTCCCCTAAGGGTCGATTATTTTGGGCGTTCTCTTCGTGGTCCAAGTGGTCTTCCATTCACATACATCTCCCATCTTCTCGTCTGATTTTGATACTTCAATCTTACTTCAATCTCCTCTTCAAACAATTTTAGATACTCAACTTCTTCATTGGTGAGATCTCTTTGAATATATCCATACTTAACATCATTATTGTAACTCCTTAATCCTTCTAATACTCTGTTTAGCGTTGCATCACAAAACTTATGAATCTTTGAATGTCTCATCACCCTTTTCTCTTTCTTGCTATTCTTGTATATGATTCCATGCACAGGCTCATAGATGATGGAGAACATTTTGTGTTTTTCAACTCTTGGGAAAAATATTGTTGGTGCAGTGAGATTAACTTTCTGTTGATAACTTTTAATTCCAAGTTGAAAATCATGCACTCTTTCCCATATCACTGAACTTTTGATGAATACTGATAAAGACCATGGCAACCCTGTTTCTACATAGTCAGGAACCTTGTCATTCATAATCAGCAAATACATGTCCTCAATATCATTCTTATTGAGATTCTTGTAATCAGGCTCGGTAATCGACACAATGCACTCATTAGCTCTTCTTGCAACTATCTCTGTGATAAACTTGTGTTTATGACCCAATTCCTAGTACGTCTTGATAACTTGTATGATCTTTAAGTTCGAATAAATCACTTCCTTTGGTTTCCAGGCTCTTTCTGTTTCCTTATGTTGAAGATCTTTGCATGAGGATTCTTCCAATGTTCAACACCATATTGAGCATAAGGATTAAACTTCTTAACACACTTATTCACCCATATGGAAGTTCGTTCTTCGATATCATCATCATTAAAGATAATTGCAGGAAACTTGTAAAGTGACAATACTATCTTCTCAGGCCTTGTACTTCCTTTCTTCAGATACAAAAGGTCTTGATTTATAAGAGATAGTGGTGGAGCATCAGGATCTCTCTGACAACTTTAAACTAAAGGTGTGGTCTTTTGTGGATGCGGAGAAACAAGGATTTCCTTTCTACTTTCCCAAACAATGTCACTTTTCAGGAAATTCTTCATCTGATCAATGTGATATTGATGCTCATCTCCTGAAGTACATCTTTGTCTCAACATCTTATCAACCATTTTCTTTAATTTTAATTCATCAATTGTCAGTGATACTTCTTCCATAATATCTTGTGACATTTGCTTTGTTAGTATTTCATCATCATCTGAAGCATAAGACTCAATCTAAAAATCATAATCGTCTTCTTGCTCTTGATTTTCAGAAGTTGGTAGACCTTGTTCATTTTCATTTACCTATCCAGACGATGACTCTTCAAACACATAAGCTTTATATTCATAAGTCTTCCGCTGCTTTGCATGATTCTCCCCCTCAGGATGAGCATTATCATGAGGATCGTCCTGATCTCTTGGGCGAACGGCAGAAGATCTACATGTAGTTTGTGGTACCTAAAGACTCTCAAACTTCATCTGAAGTGCTAGCCATATTGCTATGTCTTGTTGCTGCAACTAAGGATCGGCTTTCATAGAGAGATACAGTTGATATTGTTGTTCTGGAACAGGTTGTTTGTGATTGAACTGGATGAACATGAAGAATATGTCCAGACATATAACTTCTTACTGACGCATCAACTTAAGAAGGAATGCGATTATCAATAGTTTTCTGAATTTGTGAGGAAATTTTAGCCTGTATATTCCCATGCTCTTGTAAAATAGCTTTAGCAATCATCCGTTCCATCTTTTCTTTAGTCTTTTGTCTTTCCATAATCATCCCTTCCGTAACATACACTTAAACTTGATCTCGAACCTGCCCAGGAACTTGCTTTTTAACTTGCTCCTTAATATGCGTATCAACCATAGTGGGTAATGATTCGACCATTACTTCTTGGAGATGATCAGCAAGAGTATCAAATGACTTCCTTGACAGAAACCTTGCTTTCAGATGTTCAAACAAATATGTATAACGTCCCTGTAACTCCTGAAAGAAATTCTTGTATCGTTTGAAACGAGCAGGTTTTGCTTTGAATAATGATAGAAGTCTGTTTGTTTTAGATAAGTTGGTGCTGGGTGATCTTGATGATGGTGTAGTATCAGTTACCGTCAATTCCTGGAGTTTCTCAGTATCCGAAGATACGAGATCAGTATGAATCCTAGGAGATCTAATTGGTGTGGGGAATGGTGTACTCCTAGACTCCTCTACAATCTTTCCTTTCTCCCTTCGCTTTAATTCATACACTTCATCAGTTATTTCTTCCTCCTCTTCATTAACATTCACAGGTATGACAACATTAGTAATTTCCACCTCTTTATCATTAGTGATCTCCACCTCCTTATCCTTAGTAATCTCCACCTCCGAACTTTCCTTATCACTCCTGGGCTCTAACCTAGTGTCGAGAATCTTTGGTTCATCATTCCTATTGAGTAAACTATCATCAATAACATTTTTTGATCCTTCCACCATCTTTTCAATCTCTACAGACGCCAAGTGCTCTTTGACCAGTTCTACATTTTTAGCTTCTTGCTCTTCTCGACTTTTGTGCTCAGCAAGACTTATTTGTAATGTGTCTTGTAAAATCATTTCATCTGCTTTATCAACAGTTGGCACTGGAGCTGGTGGGGTAAGACGTGTAGATCTCCTTTCAGGAAGACGAAAACAAATCACGGTTGATCATTTTGGAGCACTTGACTCTGCTGTATCCATTTTTGGGTTAGGTGACCTAGGGGCGCTAGGTGTCCTATGCATTCCTTGGGTAGACTCAGTTGGCTGTGACTGAGTCAGAGGAACATCTAACCCAAACACCTCCGCATACATCCGATAATGCTCCGTGTTCTTCATTTCTTCTAAAATCATCCAATCTGGAATTTTCATTCCAACTTTGTCTTTGTATCTCCCCGAATTAAAGATATTTTTCATTATATCATCATCTTTCAGGTTGTGATACCTGTCTCGAGCACGTCTTGAAATTTTAGGGAAACTAGTCATGTAATGACTAATGATCATCTTTGTAAATCTTGGATCAGGGATCGAAGATGTTGGATGATGAAGATAAAAGTAAAGTCCCTCTCATAATAGCTCTGCATAGTCCACATGTATATTACTAACAAAGCAATACAACATTTGCATTATCTGCAATGGCGGTTGATCCCATCCAATGACACGTGTTGTCAAGCATTTTGAAAATATCTTGCATAACGTTTGCCATGGCTGTAAAAGACCAGTTGTCTTAAAGCTTGATGATGTCTTCAGCTCCATTGTAAAGCCTAATTGTTGTTTAAATAATGGAACCATTTCTAAAAATGATGGTGGTGTCACAAAGCTATCATGATTGTCGGCATTTGCTTGTGGTAAGTGAAAGATTGTTCTGAAGTCATCCAGTGTAAGAGAAAGCTCTTTCTTGTCAAGCATAAACGTGAGCCTATACTTTGATTTGTCTTTCTTCAAAGTATGCCAGAACTGTGCCATATAGATCCATGGTACAGCGGAAGAAGCAGCAATACTAAATCGTAATGGAAGATTCTTGATGATATTCGTCAGTATTTTTCTTTTAGGTGGGCATTACACATGTTCAAGCACTAGTACAAATCTGGGATTTCGTCACACATGTTGTTTTTTGAACGGCCACACAGTCAGATATTTATGTGACTAAATGTACCAGAATAAAATAAACAGCCACACTTGAACTCATTTTATGTGACCATTTCGGAATTTCATTGTCCAACATTTGAATATTTATGTGACTAGAGGTAACTAGTAATTTTTTGTTCATTATTTAGTCACTTATAATTTGGGACGTGTGACAGATACAAATAAGTTTGAAACATTAGTCACACTATATATATACATATGTGACAAATATATGTCACACAATTGAACAGTGTGACCAAAATCCATATATGGTCACATGAAGTAATTGTGTATGTGGCTAAATCATATAGTCAAGTTTGTCACACATTATTTAAAAGTGACTGCTATTTTTTGCTGAATATTTAGCCACATATGAATTTGAAATGTGTGACAACTGAAAAGTAAGTTTGAAGCATTAGTCACGATATACATTTAAAAGTGACAAATATATGTCACACACTTGAACAGTGTGACCAAATGTCATTTACGGTCACACTAAACTTTTTGTCACACGTTATTTAAGTGTAGCAAAAATTCAGTACATATGGTCCCGCTTTAATTTTCCCCAAAATCAAAACCTCCCTCCAACACATTCATCACAGATAAAAAAATTTTCATTCATTTCTCCTTTTGAGCGGGATTTTTCCCCCTACTTTTTTTTCACTTTGATTTTTTGAGTATTTCTAACAAATCTTGTGCCACAGCTAATGCTGTTTTCTAGATCGATTGCATATAGAATCTATATTGGCCTTGTTCATATGATCTTACACTTGTAATGCTTTTGCTATTTTTTTATATCATTTTGTTCATTGTAGAAAACGGTCGAAACCGGACATGACTTAGACCACTTCAATAATTATGAATAGACATATTTGACCCATAGCTTAGAATTCATTAAAACTTGTTTCACGCTATACAAATCATTAGTGTTTTGAAAAAACACATGAGAAACTGATTCATTTTGTTCACAGACATTCGAACAATTCAGGCATCAAAGCATTCATTTAACCACAAAGCACATTGTTACTGATTTTGACTTTTTGTTGACTTTACCGAGTTTGACTAAATTACTTTTACTGAGTTTAGACTTTACTGAGTTTGACAATTTGACTGTAAACTCGATCCATTAAAGTTGTATTAAACAATAAAGTAAACTCGGTAAACGTCACACTCGGTAAACCTCAATCAATCAAAGCAAACTCGTAATTACTACATTCGGACAATATTAATTCTGTTCAGAGTTTTAAGTTTAACATCGAATTTATATCTCTAGATTTATTCTCAGTTATGATCTTTTACCACAATTTCAGTAAGACATAAACTCGGAAAAATTTAAATGTTTCCGAGTTTGAAATCGATAAGTGATAACACAAAAGATCTGATTTAAAAACAATTATAACTTATGTTTGAGAGAAAAAGTAAGTAATAATCGCTGTTATAAGCCTCAACCAAATCGTTTTTGAATTTTCCTCTCAAACTCGATAAAAGACTCGGTGAAAGAAAAGTTAAAATGAAAATCATTTCTTCCTTTTATAGCAACCGAAAAAGATTCAGAAATTACACTTTCAGTCCCTTTAGTTTTACATTCCGAATTTTGATTTTGATTTTTTCAAAAACTCCCCCTCGAGTAATGAATTCATTTCAAAATTTGTTCACCATTATCAAAAAAAACTCCCTCTTGGAATGAACTCATGTTAATCTCATAGTCCAAAATTGAAAAATTTAAGATAAAATTTTGTTCAAATCAAAACCCCCCCTTGAAAATATAACATTTTCTCATTCAATTTTTTTTGAGAGATTACTGTTTTTATTTGATTTCCGAAATGATGTATATGAATGAAGATTTTCTAATTACTCCCCCGCAGATGATGATTCCGTATTTTTAATTGAAAGCTTTTTATAAAAAAACTTAGAATCATGAATCTAATTATGTGATCTTTAAATACTTTTCTCTTCTCTCTTTTTTTTAATATGAAAAATCTTTTTGAATTTTTGTATTTTACAATTTTTTTCTTTTGTTTTTGAAAAATGTATTTACATGTTTTTGATGTATGATCTTTTCAAGAAGATGACTTTGTCAGGCTTTCCAACTGTGTTGGAGTCATACATCTCATACCAATGCGATGAACTAGATGCTCAAAGCGTTCTTTTGAAGAGCTTTTAGTAAATAGATCGCAAAGTTGGTATTCTGGTCCTGACAAAGTAAAGTTCCACTGTACCCATTCTCCACATGTTCTTAATTAAATGATATCGGATGTCTATGTGTTTTGTCTTAGAATGCTGGACTGGGTTGCATGAGATAGCAATGACACTCTTGGAATCACAATACATCGGAATCTAGTTGTATTTGTATCCATAGTCTAGTAGTTGTGAATGCATCCAAATGACTTGTACATAGCATGCAGACAAGGAAACATATTCAGCCTTAGCAGTAGACATCGCAGTACAATCTTGTTTATTTGAACTCCAACTTATGAGCTATCCACCTAGAAATTGCAATCCTCCTGATGTTCTTTTACAATCATCTTTACATCCTGCATGGTCTGCATCTGAATATGCAATTAGTTCCAAATCGGAATCCTCGGATACATTAGTCCCATGTTTTAGGACTGTCTTAGGTACAAAAGATCGTTTAACCTCTTTGAGGTGTTTGACCGTAGGACATGCTTGATAACGAGCACATACAAAAGTAGCAAAAGCAATGTCTGGACGACTGGCTGTTAGATACATAAACCCTTCTATCATGCGACGATAAGTCGTTTGATCAGTAGGAGTGCCTTGTAAATCAGCATCCAGCCTCTCAGTTGCCATAGGTGTGCTCATGGAGATACACTCATCCAGACCATGTTTCTTTAACAATTCAATCGCGTATTGTGACTGACTTATGAATATGCCACGAGGAGATTGATGAACTTGAAGTCCAAGAAATGAAAACTTTAGTTCACCCATTCATTGACATTTCATATATTTTTCATTAGGTTTGCAAAATGTTTGAATATTCTGGATTTGTTGATCAAAATAATGTCGTCAATCTAAACTTGACCAAAGTAATATGTATCCCCAAGTGACGTCGTGTGATAAAGTCGGGTCTATAATACCTTTAGTGAAATACCCATGTTCATTAGAAAGAAGACAATTTATTATACCATGCACGAGGTGCTGCTTAGACCAATTTATTGCTGTTTTTTTTTTCAAAAACCTGTTAGACGTGATCTGGGAAATTTTCTGGATTAATAAACCCTTCAGGTTGGCTGACATAAACTTCTTCTTTCAAAGGACTATTGAGAAAAGTCATTTTAACATCCATTTGAAAGATAGTGATATTCTTATGAGCAGCATAAGCAATAAACATCTGAACGGCCTCAAGACGAGCAACGGGAGCAAATGACTCTTCAAAATCAATACCTTCTTCCTGCCTGTATCCTTTTGCCACAAGACGAGTTTTGTTTTCGTAACCACAATTAAAATTTTTTTTTTTTTCAGCATCACACTTATTCTTCCAGAGCCATTTGAGAGAAATAATATTCTTTCCTTATAGTCGTGGAACGAGTTCCTAAACTTGAAGTCTCTTAAATTGATTTAACTCATCTTGTATGGACTCAATCCAACTATGATCTGCCATGGTGATTTTTGATTATTCTTTGGTTCAATGTCTGACGGTTAATGCATACATGCATACCTCAGAATCTGTGTGTAGCCATTGGCGAGTCATGACAGGTTTGGATGGGTCACCAATAACTTGGTCTAGAGGATGATCTTTTGTCCAAATGTGAGTTGAGGGTTGTACTTGGTGGAAATTATGCACATTTGATGGTTCTAGAGCCGTTGTTGATGACTCAATTTCCTCATGACTTGGAGGATTCTATGGAACAAACTGTGAATTGCCATCAAAATCAGCAGAATCTTCTTGATTGAATTCATCAGCGTCAGTTAAAGAGATTGGAGAGGTTTGTTCATCAGATGTAGTTACAATGGGAGGAGCCTCATGTTCGTCAACAATATTTAAAGATGTAGAAGGTGAGTCTTTATGAATTTGAGTCGGTTGTGCAGCGGAATTGATGGGTGTATCAGAAAAATTCTTCTCAAAATATTCTTCATACATTGGACCGAACAAATTATCCAAATCTTTTTTAGATGAAGTATTCATTGTTTCTGCTGATGAATTATGATTTATGAATCGTTGAAGTTCGAGTTCTAAACAATTGTGTTCAGAAGCCATAGCTGTAAGCTCGTCAAACTTGACATGTATAGTTTCCATAATATTTTTAGTGCGTTGGTTATAGATTCGAAACCCTCTTGATTTTTCCGAATAACCAATAAAGACCCATATTGCTTTTGGTCCCCCCCCCCCCCCCCCTTTTTTCCCCTTTTTGTTTCCATTTTCCAAGATGATCTCGATTATTTGTTGGATAACACAATGAACCAAACACATGAAAATATTCAACATTCGGCTTTCTGCCACGTAATAACTCATAAGGTGTTTTGTTATGTCGTGTATGAATGATTGACCGATTTTGAGTAAAACAAGCGGTAGCCACTGCTTCAGCCCAAAGAAATTCAGGTAATCGAGAAAAGATAAGCATTATACGAGCAGCTTCAACAAAAGTTCGATTACGTCTTTTAACTACTCCATTTTGCTGAGGCGTTCGAGCAGTTGAAAATTGTTACCGATAAACCTATTATTTCACTCAACCTTTGTGTTGACTTTTAGCATGTAATTTCAGGTCCTAGGGTATGAAGATTGGACTAGTTTGATCAAGATGCATTTAACATTGAGAGGTGTTAGGTTGTTGGCAAGCATCATATATTCTGATTGGGGCACAAATCTTGTTAAGGCTTCGGGGTCATGAGCTTAGTGCAATAATAAACGTTTTGGACTACTAAATGTGTTTCAGAGTCTACTATTACTTCGATCTTGTGGTCCACCCTTTTTACCGATAAACCTATGATTTCACTCAACCTTTGTGTTGACTTTTAGCATGTAATTTCAGGTCCTAGGGTATGAAGATTGGAGGGGAGCCGTGGCGGATATCAATGAAGACGGATTCTGTGTTTTATCTAAAGTCTATGCAACTTTTATTATCTTTAAAAACTTAAGTCATCTTTTGGTATTATGAAGCTTTTGGTATAATTAAAAATGTATGTGAAATGTTTATGACTTATAAAATATATGGGACCTAATGTATGAACTCTGATATTTTGCTAGGGCATCGAATGAAATCTTATCTTAAAACGTCCATTTAAGGTTGTTTCCTATATCTTGATTGTTGTACTTTGACGTAGCCCCCATGGTTACCATTCCGCTGCTACCTGATTTTGGGGGTGTTACAATAATATACAATGCAAATAGTGATATTGCCATGTATATAATCATCATAGCCTATGATTATTACAAAATTATCATTTCCTAAGCGAACGGTGCCCATGAATTTCTCAATGAAATTTTTTAGCAGTGATCGATCACCCGTCATATGCTTTGAACAACCACTATCAACAATCCACAGAACAATCTGAACTATCTGCAACGCAAGAAGAAACAACACATGGATAAGTGGGCAATTTGACTACCAATTTCTTAACAGAGATCGATTGTTTTTCAGATGAACTACTATTCTCTCCATTTGGTTTTGTGTTAACAGGAGACCAAACAACATTTGGTTTTGATTCAAGCCATTTTTTCTAAATTCAACTAGTTCGAATCTTGTTCTTCATGTATGTGCTTAAAGATTTATCTCATAAATTTCTTTTCTTTGTACTAGAAACCATATCGTTAGCTTTTGAGGTACTTCCGACATTAATCTTAGGTTTGGAGACTACAAAAGTAGTATCTAAAGACTTAGATAGTGTCGACTCCTTAGAAAACTTAGTCTTGTGAACTACATAAGTAGTATCATAATATTTTGGTGTTCTAGATTTAGTGGATAAGGTTCTATGAACATTCGAATGCACATTCAATTTATAATTTGCAAAATAGTTATCATGGCATGGAATAAGCACATTTTGCATACAAGAAAGACATAACAAAGTTTTCGCTTTAGAAGCGTTTGCATCATCAACATCAATTACATTCTCTTTGTTTGAGATAACATTTTCAGATGTGATATCTGTTTGCTTATTTTTCCTAACGTAAACTGCTACTTTCTTTGCTGGCTTCTTAGAGTTAGCTAAGACACTATTCTTGACATGTGAATCTCTATTCATTGGTCTTCTAACACTAGATGCAGCATTCATTCCTGTAGAAGATAAATCATGCTTAGCCTCGTTTGTTTGTGATTCATGTGTTGTGACAACTTTGTACATTCCAGGTGCTATGACATTTTTGTTTGAATTTACCCCTCTTTGTTTGGCAGGTGAAGTCTGTAAAGTGACTGGTTTTGACACGACATGGTTTTCTTTTGATTTTTGAACATCCGTTTTCTTTTGAATAACATGTTTGTGTAATGGTGTGACACAAAGAAGAGGTTGAGAACCATTTGTCTTGTCAAACTTAGTATTTACAGACTTACCTTTTTCAACATTTGCCAGTCTAGTTTTTAACTCAGATATGGTAAACAAAAGATTCTGATTCTCAGCACGAATAGCACCATATGCATATGTTTTCTCAGAGACATGAGCAATTAATTCGTCCATTTCCGTTTGAGTTTGAGACCGTGTCTTTTTGATTGAATTAAAAAGCTTTTGATATTCTAATTTGACATTGTCACGTTCTTTTATCAAAGATTGCACCGTAAAATCCAAAGACACGTTCTCATCTTCAAGTTTTTCCATTTTTGAAATCCAAGAATAATCAAGAGGATTTGTGTTTTTATTCTTAAAACTTGAATCCCATTTATGTTTTTCTTTTTCATGTTGTAACTTTAATTCAAAATCAACACTTTGCTTTTCACACCTTTGAACATCTTTTTCAAGAATTTTTATTCTTGCTTGCAAACCCTCTTGAATCTCGATGGATTTCTTTTTAAGTTGTTCAATTTCAGCATGGAGTGAATTGTCTACACATTCATGATTTAACAACACACTTAATTCAACTTCATGCTTGAGAGATACTTCCAAAAGTTGATCTTTCAAAAAATCATTTTGCTTCTCTAGTTCACAAAGTTCACTTTCTGTAGACTCAAAAACATCTTTCATCTCTTTTATATCCCTCTGAAATAGTGTCTTAAAGAATTCAAAGTAGAACTGCAACTCGTTTACAATTGGTTTGAGTTGATCTTGACAAAAATCATTGAGTTGTATTTCTTCAAGTGACGTATAAAAAATGCTTGCACTTTTACAATTCTTTTGAATTAATTCAAACAACCTTTGAAAACAATTTTTTATTTTATCTAATTCAATGATCAAAGGTGACTCACTCGGCATTGATGCCGGGATAGAAGGAGTTGCATTTGAATTCTTATCAGAAGGAATAAAAGAAGATGGAAAATATTTTTTCTCAGCAGAAAGTTCTTTTTGAGGAACAAAGTCTTTATAGAGAGCATTTATTTATGCATAATCAATTGTCTAACAATCTTGTTTATTTGCAACAGCAATTGGATCATTCATTTTTTCAGACACTTTTTGTTGACTTTTGGAAGCACCATCAAGAGTGTCCTCAGTATCTCTAACATTCAAAGAAATCTCTGAATTACCTAAACTAGAGGCAAGATATAACTTTGGACATTGAGAAATTGCTTGCTTGAGTGTATAAGGATTCGGGTACCCCAAACCATGTTTTAATTGCTGATCATACACAGACAATGGCTTTGGTCCAAGCATAAACATTCCTTGTAAGGAATTGCCAAGTTTCAAAATTAGATCAACATTCTTTTTCAGTTTGGCCTCAAGATCTAGAACAGTGTCATGATATTTATCCTCATTTTCACTCATTTGTCTTTTTAAAATTGAATGAGTCTTTTGAAGTTCCTCATTTTGCCGTTTGTAATCTTTGACATCTAAATCTAATTTATCTTGTTGTTTTTCTAGATCTCGAATGATATCTCGATCACGAACAAATTGAGACTGGGCTTGTTGACTAAAATGTTTTGCTCGTTTATCAGCCTCAAGAAATTCATTGAGATAATTATTATCCCCGTTTATGTTTTCCAAAATCCGAACCCTTTCCTTATACAACTCAAGTTGACTAGTCAAAGTCGTGTTTTGTTTTTGAACTTTTTGAGCAAATATTTGTTGTTTTTCAGCTTCCTGATATGCATTTCTAGCTAATTACTCTAACGCACATAGATCAGGAACATGTGTATCTTTTTCAATACTGCCACTATTAACATTCCCATTAGGTGAATCAAATATAATATCGCTATCAATTTGATCATCACCAATAGTACTGTTAATAATTTTAGTATGAGTTGGATACATTTGTTCTTCATTTTCAGTGTTGGATGAAGATTGTACCTCACTTATAAATGCAGAATCATAGCTTGGCCCAGCATCAGAAGTGTTATCAGCTGGTTGAATTCTGGCCATTAAGCATATGTTTGCACTGAGTTCTTCAATTTCTTCCATCCTTGAAGCATCAGCAAAGAGAAAATCATTCTGCTCTTCGGTAAGAATTACTCCAGCTTCATCCTGTTTTGGCAGCAACATTTGTTCCATGAAGTATTTCGAGTCCCGAACTCTTGGCTTTGGACAATTCCTAGCATAATGTCCTTTTCCACTACAGTTGTTGCATTGAATTTTCTGCTTTTTGGTGCCCTAAAAAAAAAATTTTTTTTTTTTGCATTGTGTAATCTTGGGTGGTCTCATGGGAAGCCCCAAATCAATGAGGATGATGTCTCTAAGACATCTACATCCATATATTATCACAAATTTTCCTGTCACGTTTTGTGCTAAAAAGGATTCTTTTTAATGCATGTAAACAGGAAGTGGACATTGTCATCGATGCGTATATCAATTAAGAGGTCGAAAGCTGGAAAGAGGTTTGGTTTTGTTCGTTTCATCAACGTTTTTAATGAAGAGAGATTGGTAATGCACCTTATGAATCGATATGTGTGGGCGGTGAAGCTTCATGCTAACTCTAGTTAGATTTCACAGAACGCCTTTGAATAAGAAAATATCCAACAGCCTAACAAATATTTTGGGGTAAATAGAGTAGAAAACATGTTACCAGAAAGATAGGGACAAAGTGGAGTGGGCAACCTCGTATGTTCAGGAGGTGAAAGGAAATAACACGTCTGTGGTTGCAAAAGTGATCATAGCACCTCCAACATCTGGTAATTGGACGATACTGTTTTGTAACAACATCTATCTCTCTAACTCGTTGATGGGAAGGGTGAAAGAGTTTGCATCCTTATCTAACCTGAAGATGGTACTGCATAAAGAAGGTTTCAACAATATCAAAATTCAGTATATGGGTGCTGGTGGAATTTGATTCAGAGGCTTCAAAAAAACTTTTCCATTCTAATGTGGGTATTGGGTCTTGGTTCTCTCAGTTGATTCAAGCATCAAAGGATTTTACTATTGAAGGAAGAATTGTTTGGGTGGAGATTGAAGGTATTCCATTTAAATTATGGTCGAACAATACATTTAAACGTATGCTTCCTAAATGTTGGGTTAAATATACACAATGATTGATCAAGATGAAACTACTCTTTCACTCAAAAGAACTGTGCATAAAGAACGAAGTGTTAGGTAAGAAATTATTAATTGAGAAGAGAAGAGGCGTTCAAAATTATATTTCGAGGTAAGGTGTGTTGATACGCAGCCAAGGAAGTTTAGGCTGGTTTCCTAACTCTTGGAGGAATATGATGAGAACATGATTCGATGATGATGTTAATGAAGGAGATTTAAATGCAGTAGACAGTGATGTGGACGAAGTCCTGGAAACGTGTTTTGAGGAGCGATCGCAGAATTACAACAAACCAGAGGAGTTGTCTACTGGTCAAAAGGAGAATCATTCCAAGGATCCATTCAACATTTATGAGTTGCTTAATAAGAAAAAAGACAATGTAGAAAGTGAAGACAAATCGGAACACAGTCCACAATACCCTCCAGGCTATACTCCAAAGGATGGTATAGAAACATTTTGAAATAATTTGAGACTCCAAGAAGACTGTGGCGAATTTTCACAAGGTGGTCAAAAAGAGAAGGGGTAAACACGTTATCAAAGACAATGGTTCAAATAAGGGTTCAAACGATAATGTTAGCAGAATCGGTTTTGCGGGTCAGGGCCCTTTTAGAAAAAATCAGTAATCCACTTACCGGTGATCAATATTGAATTTGATGTGAAGAAATGGTGAAAGTTGGGGCACACTATGGGATATAAACATGGATGGGTGGTATGAATAACAAGACGGAGATATTGAATCAAAGGAGTGAAGGAGGGATTGTACGATTAATTATTGTTCACTAAACATTCAAAGCCATGGCCCAGAAGGCTAAAAAAGAATGGGTTCAAGGATTATTGTAAAAAATAAAAGTGTATTTTTCTAACGTACAAGAAACAAAAATGGAGAAAATGGAGATTTAAAGTGTGTAAAGATGTGTTGGGCAATTTTGGCGATCTGATTATGTTCATAGTGAATCAGTAGGTAACACCCCCGGGAAGTTATTCTTTGAGTGTGTGGAACCCTCAGTTCTTACCAAAAAAAGACGCCACTGAGTTCTATTACTTTCATTATGATTACTGTGGTGTGGGTTGAAAACTGGGTTGTGACCATCTCAATGATTCGGTATATGCTCCACAAGAATTAAATGACAAAAAGATAGTGTGGGACTAATAGACTCATTGAATAATAATTGGAAAGGCGAGGTGATTAAAAAGGGGATTTTAATGAGGTGAGATGTAAATCTGAAAGATTTGGGTCTAATTTTAATGTTCAAGGTGCAAATGTGTTCAATTCGTTTATCGTCAATGCGGGCTTGGAGGAGATTCCTTTAGGTGGTTGTTCTTTTACGTGGTGTCATAAATCTGCTACAAAGATTAGCAAACTTGATCGGATTCCTCAATTTCTGAAATCTAATGATTACTTGCCCCGAACTTCGACAGCAAACCCTCTCTCGAACGTACTAATCAGATCATCGGCCTATTGTGCTTCGTGAGGTCTCACTTTGACTATGGGCCCGACTCCCTTTTTCCGATTTTTCATTCTTGGTTTGAAATGGAAGGATTTAGATAAATTGGTTGAAGATGCATGGATGAAGCAAGACTCTCATTGGACAATCTAATGCGAGAGAAACATGATGACGAAATTAGAAATATCTGAAACATAAGATTCGAGATTGGAATAAGGTAATAAAAAGTTAAAAAAACATAAAAGCAAAAACTCAAAGATATCAAAAAGGCAGTGGATGAAAAAATGATAATGGTGGAGCAACGAAGAGGTTGTAAAATTAAGAATGAAATGTCTGTTGAAATCCATTCAAGATATAGACCAAATTTCCAATCATTGGACGCGGCTCAAAAAGCAAAGATATAATGGTCCATAGAAGGAGATGAGAATTCGAGATTTTTATCACTGTGTTTTCAATAAAACACGGAGTCAACTTAACCAATCGTGGGATTCTGGTTGATGGCACATGGGATGATAAACCGCAAATGGTGAAAATGAATTCCTCCTTCATTTAATAAAGTACAAGATTTGAACCAAACCTGCTGCTAAAACGAAGCATCACTTTTTATGGAAATTTACAAAAATTATCTTGTGATCAACAGGTTTAGCTGGAACTCGAAGTGTCAAAATATGAAGTAAAGAGGTCGTTTTGGGATTGAGGGACTATAAAGCACCTGGTCCAGACGGTTTCCACATTTAGTTTCTATCGTCGATTCTGGAAGGTGATTGAAAATGAAACGTGTTTCGATGCCGTTTAAACATATTTTTACTTATGGTTACATCCCTAAAGTTGTACCTCTCTTTCATTGCCTTGATTTCCTAAAATCCCTGATGCAACGTGGTAAAAGATTTTCGACCAATAAGTCTAAATCGAGGAAGCTTGAACAAAATTAATTGCAAAAATATTTGGCTGAAAAGGCTAGTATTGTTTTGGGAGATATTGTAAACGAGGTGCAATCAGCCTCATTGGCAGATAGACAATTTTAGACGACCCCTTATCTTAAATGAAGTGCTCCACAATGGTGAAGGTCTAAGAAGAAACAATCTTTAATTTTTAAGATTATTTGAGAAGGCTTATGACTCGGTTTCGTGGATTTTCTGGATGAATTTTTGAAAAAGATTGGGAATTCGGTGATAAGTGGTGCACATGGATTTCAAGTTGTCTTAGATCTACGAGAGGTTTCGCTAATAATAACGGTTAGTGCAACGGCGGGTTTCAATTACACAAGGCTTAAAACAGGTGATCCTTTATCATCCTTTCTTGTTCAAATTAATAATGGAAATGTTTGCATTATATCGTTTAAAGAGTGGTGGATGCACGTAATGTTTAAAAGGCAACAACGTTAATTCTTCGTTGATTGCTTTCCCATATGTTTTACGCGGATGATGTATTTTTGTGGACAATGTGCGATGACAACATTAATAAATAGAAGGGTCCTCTAGTTCAGGTTCTGGAATGCTTTTTTTCATGGCGTCAGTTTGCATATTAACATGAACAAAAGTAAACTAATGGGGGGTATCTTGTGTATGATGAAAAAGTTAAGCAAGCTGCACTCAAAACTAGGATGCCTTTATTTCTTAAACCGCCTTTCCTCCTTCTTAGGTTCGAAAGTGGGTTGGTTCTATCATAGAATTCAAAGCTTTGGAATGAGGTATTAGAACAGAGTGTTATGCTCTCCTATCCAAGTGGAAAATGAAGAACGCTTTCAATTGGAGGAAGGTTAACTCACCTTAAATATCGTCATAGATCGATGCCTATATATAACATGTCTATTTTTTAGAGTCCCTATGATGTTCTTCGCAGGTTGGAATCCATTCGTAGTCATTTTTAATGGTTATGATCCCAATAGCAAGAGAACGTCTTGGGTTAAATGGAAAAATGTGTTGGCTTTCAAAGAGCGTAAGGAGGCCTTGGAGGTTTCAAGATATTTAAGCATTGAATAGAGGTCTTAATGTTCAAAATGGGTGTGGAAGGTTCTTTTACTCAAATTACATCTTTATGGTCGGAGGTATCAAGGCGATCCATGGAGAAGATGGGAAAGTAGGGAAGCAAGTGAAGTCTACTTTCCCGTCATATTGGATGGACATAGTGCATGAAATCAATGTTTTGAAGAATCAAGGTATTAATCTTCTTAACTGTATGCAAATGAAACTGGGAAACTGGATAAAAACTCTTCAATTCTGGTAAACATTAGGATTGGTCATAAGCGTTCTTAAAGATCATATCCTCGAATCAATGCTCTAGAGACATGCAAGGTTTGTGAAGGTTGGTACAAAGTTGACTCAATCCAGTTTGGACTTTTTTTTTCGTCGAAAACCCAGGGGTGGTATCGAACAGGAGCAGTACGAAGCTTTATTGGTTCCCCCCCCAGGGTCCAAGAACTAAACCTTGTTCGCTAGTGTCCAGACGTTGGAAATGGTCCTTGGAGAACTCGGGTGATTTTTCTGTTGCTTCTGTTAGAAAGATGCTAGATGATAAAATGTTGCCGGACGTAACTACAAAGACACGGTGGATAAAACTTGTCCCTATTAAGGTGAATGTTCATGCGTGGAAAGTTAAGATTGATTCATTGACCGATGCGTTTTCAAACATTTCTCGTAAGGTATGGATATGAATCTATTACGTGTTCTATTTGTGACAATGAGGTGGAGTCGTCTAGCCATTTATTTTTTAAGTGTAATATGGTTAGAGATATTATCCGAAAGATAACACGATGGTGGGATATTACTTACATAGAGGCCGACTCATATGAAGATTGGTTAAACTGGCTTGTGAATCTTCGCTTATCTTCTAATTATAAGCAGGCTCTCGAAGGTGTTTTTTACGTAATGTGGTGGCATGTTTGGCAATATCGGAACAAGTATATCTTTGAAGGCGTTCCTCTTCTCCAAAAGGCGATGATTTTTGAGATTATTGGTCTCGGTCTTTTTATTGGTGTCGTAATAGATGTAAAGCCTCATTTAGTTGGAACGATTGGCTTAAAAATCCGTACCTTGTCGCTTTGTAATTTCTAGCTTCTTGCTAGTGGTTTAATAATATATTGCTGTTCAAAAAAAAAAACATTCCCATTGGGTGAATCAAATATAATATCGCTATCAATTTGATCATCACCAATGGTACTGTTAATAATTTTAGTATGAGTTGGATACATTTGTTCTTCATTCTCATTGTTGGATGAAGATTGTACCTCACTTATAAATGTAGAATCATAGCTTGGCCCAGCATCAGAAGTATTATCAGCTGGTTGAATTCTGGCCATTAAACATATGTTTGCACTAAGTTCTTTAATTCCTTCCATCCTTGTAGCATCAGCAAAAAGAAAATCATTCTGCTCATCGGTAAGAATTACTCCAGTTTCATCCCTTTTTGCCAGCAACATTTGTTCCATGAAGTATTTCGAGTCCTAAACTCTTGGCTTTGGACAAATCCTAGCATAATGTCCTTTTCTACTACAGTTGTAGCATTGAACAGTTAAAGTATTTCCTAAAGACGAGGTTCAAAGAATCCTTTGAACATTTTTGGTCTCATTTGGAGCATTCGATCCCTCTACGATTTCCTCTTGAACATAAGCTCATCTATTATTTCTTCCATCATTACCAAAGTTCATGCTTTGAATATTCACACTGTCTCCTTGAATGATTGCTTAGTTTCTGGTGTTGGATGAAGTGCGAAGACGACTATTTGTTAGAGTAGAAAAATTTTAAGTAATGGATCGAGCAAGTAACAACATTGCAGATGCTAGAGGATCTTTAGAATTAGTGTGAACATCATCCTGCTGGTACTCATCGTTACAATCAACCACAGACGTAGGATGTGTCACATAATAAGATGATGTGTTTCTGAAAGATGAACGCGTGTGTGCTATAAGAGCCAAAGGATCATGAGACTTTTCTAACTTATTTGATCTTGAGACATTAACCAGTTTCTCAAATTGCTAAAGGTAATAAAAAAGATCATCAAACGTATCCACTGCCAAACGTTTAGCAAGACGAACTTGGGTGACATATTTCAACCATTTCGGTTGCAAGCTATTCAGAAACTTTGTGTTAATTGTAACAATTAGAAAATGCATGTCATTTCTTTCCAAATCGTTCATTAACTGAGCAAAACGATTGTAGACAGAAACAAGTACTTCCCCTGGCTCAGCAACAAACTGATCAAATTCATTTGTAAAACGAGTTTCTCTATCAACTTTGTTTTGTATAGTTCCCCTCATAAGACGTTCAACTCTTTTCCACATGTCCTTAGCCGAAGTGCAAGCATTCACAGAATTATAAATGTCATTTGGAATAGAAAGAAGAATCAGATTCATGAGCTCCATCTCAGCGTCATAATGCAATAACACATCTCCTTGTAAATCCTCAGCAGTTTGCAATTTTAGAACTGTGGAATTGTTAGGAATGAACATCTTCATCAAGTGCTTTGTTAAGCCACTTTCGGTTTTCCCTTTTTCGATTTATATATCGTCTAAATCTACTTACCCATGGTATATAACTACCCCTTTCAAGCATGAGAGGCCTAGTCTCAGAACCGGCATCAGCAAGGGATTGTTGATATGTTTTGGATGTTCGCATTTTTATGATTCAAAGATTGGATCTTTTTAGACGAAAATGAGTGATATTTGTGAGAAGATTTCCAAACTCGGTAACACTTGTGAAACTCGGACAACACTATTCTCGGATAACAAGTAGTCTGAAACTCGATACACTCCTCGAACAGAACTAAGCTCGGAAAAAATACTAATAAACTCGGTACACTAAAAATGTAACCAAGTTTTGAAAAATGCGAAGACTGTGAATTATCAATTACCACAAACTCGATAAAACCAAAATTTATGATGATTTGATAATCCAAAAACACATATAATATCAAATTCGATAAAACCAAATTTAATTTCCGAGTTTTAAAAAATTGAAGAATTTGTTTTTTAAAATCCCAATTTGCGATAAAACCGTGAAATTGTGGTATTTTAACACCTTGTAAGCTTATTTCCGAGAGTAAAATCACTAAGTCCTTAGTCACA
>BQNB010032998.1:35340-52701 GCA_026074375.1 Tanacetum coccineum | reverse complement strand
TTGATATTCCGCGTCAATATTTGTATTCACGGTTATTGTCTCTCATAGTATCTTTGGATTTATTCAGAGAACTATACGTCGTTTAAGGCTCATTGAGATCCTGTTGATAAGGACCTACAAGTGGTATCAGAGCTGACTTAAATGTGGAGAAAATTCACACAGACTTAAATGTAGCTGACTTGTTGACCAAACCATTTGATGGACCACGGTTTCATTACTTGGTGGTTAGCATTGGTATGATCAACCCATAAGCTACATTTAAGGGGAGGAAAAAGTGTAAATTTAGTAATGTATGTATTATTTAGTTCTGTATAAGTTAGATTTAATCCTGGTAGTTCTGTAAAAGTTAGATTTAATCCTGGTAGCTCTAAGTTAAAATTAATTCTGGTAGTATAATTTAGGATTAGTTCTGGTAATATAGTAATTTAATACTGGTAGCTTTGTATTAAGTCTGCTAGTGTAAAAGTTAAAACTGGTAACCACTTAATACTGGTAGTTGAGTATTAAGACTGGTAGTTATCCTAGGTTAATTCTGTTTAGTATAAGTTAAATTAGAATTGTCTTTCTTGTTTAGACTAACTTTGCAGGTACTACTTGGAGTCGAAAAGGGTGATGCAAGATCAACTTGGACATGGAAAAGAAAATGCCAGTTGTCACTTGCCAATTGGATGCAATTTGGTTGTAAGTAATGATGTTGTGGTCAACTTGCTGAAAATATAATTAAAACTGGTTGACTATTTTAAGTCTGGTAGTGCAAGTTTTTAAGTCTGGTGGTTTTCAATTAATACTGATTGAAATAAAATTATTTTATTTTATTCAAACATAACCGTTGAAGATATTTTAGCCGCCTAAAACGCTGATAGAGTACTTATATAGGGATAAAGTAATTTCTCTTTCATCCTTATCACTATTTACCCTATTATCTCTTTCTCAAAAGAAATCGCTAAAATTACTCTCACTACCAGACCTAATCTGTCAAACGTCCCATCACCAGTATTAATTTTTTGAAGATTCAAATATTTTCACCAAATCAATCAATGGCGCAACTTAAGTATTGCGATAAGCACAATCAAGTTGGTTTCTTACTCAAACCCACTGAGAGTGCTGGTTACACAGAGATAGTGGATTTCCTCAGAAGGTCAAAATTGAGGTATGCTCTCACTCACAATCCACCTATCTACGATTCTCTTGTCAAGCAGTTTTGGCAGACTGCAACTGCTAGAACACTTGAAGATGGGATTCAACAACTTAATGCAACCATAGATTCTATTGAATATACAATCACTGAAGAGTCTGTTAGGAGGCAACTCCAATTAGCAGATGCTTCAGGGATTAACATGTTGCAAAATGAAGAGATTTTTGTAGGATTGCAAAATATTGGGTATGTAAATGACAGAACTTTTACTTTTTGGAAAAGTCACTTTACACCCCAATGGAGATTCTTAGTCCATCATATTCTTCATTGTATAAGCTCCAAAAGTGGAGGATGGGATCAGTTTGGTAGCAACATCGCCACTGCTTTGATCTGTCTTTCCACTGGAAGAGACTTTAATTTTTCAAAACTTATCTTTGATGGAATGATCTCCAATTTGAAAAGCAAATCAAAGTTTTTAATGTACCCCCGTTTTCTTCAAATGATTTTGAATGTTCAAACTGAAAACAAAAACCTTTTTGTCCCTGTATCATTAACCAAAAAGATTTTTGGAAATATGAAAAGAGGTTTTCAAGGGATACATAGACCATTGTTGCCTGTTATGCTAACCATTGATGCAGGTCAACCTCAACCAAGTGCTGATCCAACACCATCTCAGTCTGTACCAGCTACCTCATCATCTCATGTACAAATAACACAACCACCTCCCACTTTAACTCACTCTGTACAACCACCTCCTCAACCATCAAGTGTACAACCAACAGCTACAACACCTCCAACTCAACCTGTACAAACAACATCATCTCCACCAGTCTCTACCATTCCTGACATTCAACCAACTCTTCCACCATCTCCTCAAATTCCATCACCTTCATATCATGATACAGAAGGTCCATCATTTGAACCTTCTTATCACATGTCTCCACCACCTTCACATGAACCTGAGATTCAAGCATCTAGATCTAGTGAAGAAAGTGAGCAACTTAGGAACCTGATGGATATTGTACCTAGGCTGGAGTCAAGAGTAAAATCTTTGGAAAAGGAACTGAGTGAAACTAAGCAGACTCTTGGAACAGAAATCTTCAAGCTGATGGAGAAGGTTAAAAAGCTAGAGAACAAGTTGAGGAAGAAGAGGAAAAGTAAGGAAACTAAGGATGCACAGGGTCAGGATCAAGATGTTCCTTCTCAAACAGATCAAGGAGATACATTTGCTACTCCTGAAAAGAGCAAGGGTTCAGGGGAGGCTCAAGAAGAACAAATAAGTCCTTCCACCTTAGAGGCTGCACAGATCTTAACAAATGTAGCTTCAGAAGGGTTTAAGGGATCACAAGCACCTCTTGGTAGCAAGATTTACAAAAGAAAATCAAAGTCTACAAAAACTCCTACCAAAATTCTTCATTTTGAAGAACCTGATTCAGCTCAAGTTAATACTGCTCAAGTTAATACTGCTGAACTTAATCCTGATAGTACACCTTCAGCTCAAATTAATACTGGTGAAGTTAATGCTGCTGAGGTTAATACTGGTGAAGTTAATGCTGCTGAAGTTAATACTGGTGAGGCAGAAAGGGTTCAAAGGAGAAAAGGAAAGGAGCCAATGACTGAAGAGGACCTTCAAGCTGAAGTTCAAGCATCAAAGACATCAAAAGAGCTTCAAGAGTTAGCAGATTTAGAGGAAGCTAAAAGAGTGCAAGCTAAAATGGATGCTGAAACACAAAGACAAATTGATCTTGATGCACTTCTGGCTAGAAGATTGGTAGAGCAAGAGGAAGAAGCTGCAAGAGAAGCACTGGCTACTGAATTTGACTACATTCAAGCAAGATTAAATGCAGATCAGATTCTTGCAGAAAAGATTCAACAAGAAGAAAGGGAGCAATATTCTATTGAGGAAAGAGCAAAGTTCTTACATGACACAATTGCTGCCCAAAGGAAGTTTCTTGCAGAACAAAGGAGTGCTATTATCAGAAACAAGCCACCAACAATATCTCAGCTCAGAAATCAGATGATCACTTATCTGAAACATGTTGCCAATAAGAAGCATGCTGAGTTAAAGTCTAAATCATTTGAGGAGATTCAAGTCTTGTATGAGAGATACAAGAAGCAAGATCAGACTTTTGTGGCTATTGGATCTGAAGAAGATGAAAGAGCAATCAAAAAGATGAATGAGAAAGATGCTGATAAAGAGGAAGAAAAGAAGGATGAATCTGTTCATGAGGAAGTTCAAGAGGAAGAAGGAGCAAAGAAAAGGAAGTTAGGCACAAGGAGGAAGTTAAAAGCAAAAAGGAGAAAGCATGCCTCTAGTCTCACAAGAGAAGATGATGATTTGAAGATATGCTTACATATAGCTCCTGATGAAGACAAAGTGATTGATGCAGAGAGTCTTGATCATCAATATCCCATTATTGAATGGCAGTCATTTTTCCTCACGACTAAACCTCAATATGATCAAACCAAACCTAATGAAGATATATATCTGAATAAGGTAACAAGGAGTAATGGACATCAGAGATTCTTTCGCACCTTGATGGGAGTCCTATCAATTTTGGACAGAGAAGACTTGAAAGTTATCTATGAACTAGTCATGGAAGAATATAAAGACAAACTTCCTGAAGGATTTGACAAGATGCTTTGGGGAGATCTAATGATTATGTTCAATCAAGGTGATACTGCAGACTTTTGGGATACACAGCAAAATTGGAAACTTATCAGTTGGAAATTACACAGTTCCTCAGGGGTACATACTATCATGACAAGTACTGGACTTGTCATTCATATGTTTGTAGAAAACAGATACCCTCTGGCCAAGGAAGTACCAAACAGAATGGATAGTTGTCCGTGTGATTTTTCGTAAATGTCATATGGAATGCTCAACTATTATCTCAATTGGCAAAGAAAGTCGGAGTAGATGGATTAGGATATAAAGTATAAAAGTTATAAAGTATTTGTTTTGCAACATTTATTGTCAATTTTTTATACGGATTAAAGAAGAGGACGACTAAGGGGGTGTCTGGCGTTGCCTGATAAAAGTGCTGATGAAGTATCCGGAAATCATAATGAGATAATAATGAGTATGTTACCGAAAAATAGTTGCTCTTCTGTTGCATATATTACTATCATATAACGACACGGACTAAGAAACATCCAACATACATAAAAGAAAGCGACTCAAATTTATAACTGAACGGCAAAAAAAAACTCATAATAGAAACGCTCTACACGAAACGATCACAGCGAAGCGCGGACATCCTTTCATTTGCACTAAATAAATGTGCATGTTTCTAAATCAATCAAAGAATACTAGGAATAAAAACTTATGTACACAACTTTATCATTCATAGGGTAATGCATATTCTTTTGATGTCTTCTTTTACCTATGTGGTATATAAGCTAGCATACTATGTTTCTTAAGTTAACGCAAACAACATTTCATAGAGTTAACACACCTGGAAGTGATGAGAATAGACTGAAACTTTATGAATTGATGTACAAAATTGTCAAGGTTGCTGATGCAAGAGTTAAAGATTAGTTGCTGTCAAGATTTGAAGACATAAAGACTTATTATTTTGAAGACAGAAGTTCAAGACAATCCTCTTAAAGCTTAAAGTGTTTAAAGATCAAGAATGTTTTTTAAAGAAACTTGAAGTTCATGGATGAAGATCAAGTTAGGGGAGGATTGTTTAGGAAAAATATGTAAACATACTTAATACTGTTAGTATTAAAAGTTAAAGTCTGTTAGTTATTAGTACTGATAGAAAATAGTTAGACTGATATAGTAGAGAAGTTAAGTCTGGAAGAGCTAGTTATAAGTCTTGTGCCAGCATTAACTTAAATCTGGCAAGTATTAAAGTTAATACTGCAGGGAATCATAATGTTAAGGTCTGGTTGTAATTATAGTAATAGTTATCAATTAGCGTTAATATAGGAAGAGATAAGCATTATCTCTTAACGCGTTTAGGGTTCCTTATGTTTATAAAAGGAACGTAGAATAGCATTGTATTAGATATCAGTTGATTGAGCAATTTACAATCAAATAGTAATAGTAATATCAAGTTTAGTATTTTGTTCTTGTGTTCATCTTGGTATAGATATTGATATTCCGCGTCAATATTTGTATTCACGGTTATTGTCTCTTATAGTATCTTTGGATTTCTTCAAAGGACTATAAGTCGTTTAAGGCTCATTGAGATCCTGTTAAAGTTGTAGAGTATAAGCTAGAGTCCAACTTTGTAGTTTTAAGTTTTAGCTGATTTTCATTTTTTAGATAAGCTAAAAATAAGCCATATCGTAGGGTTTAATTTGAACATTTTCAATAGTTAGGGGTTACCAGTTTTCATAGTAGTGTAAAATTTAGACGGTTACCCCGCCTATCCTTTACTTTCTATTATTTCACTTTCTACCCTGTCTTTTTAGGAATAATAAAATAGATTTTAAATTTTTTTTAATTTAGGTTTAATAAATTAGGGTTAGTTTTTAATTGGAAAAATTAGGGTTCAATTAGTTAATAAAATTTGGGCATTTTTGTATCATTTCATTTCTGCACCTTTTTAGTAGTTAAAAAACATTTTTCTTTATTTTTCCAATTAAATTTGTATTTTCTAGGAATTAAAATAGGTTTTAGTAATTTCTTTTTCTTAAATAAATCATAGAAAATAGAAAAATAGTTGAAAAAATCTAATTCTTTTTGTAATAATTTTCTTTTTTCACTCTAGTATTTTTGAAAAATAAAAATAGAATTTTAGTGTTAATTTTTAGAAAAACGTTTATTTTTAAAAATTCATTTTTCTTTAAAAAATCATAAAAAATTCAAAAATAGTTAAAAAATTCTAATTCTTTTTCCTAAAATTTTCTTTTTAAATTTGTGATTTTTAGGTATAAAATTTGTTGAAAGTAGTGATTTAGATTTTAAATTTCAGTTTTAGCTCACGTTTTTAATTTTCGTGCATTTAAATTTCGTGCTAGTCAATTGTTTTTTGTTCATGCTATTATATTTGTAGTGTAATCCAAAATTCAAAAAATCCTTTATTATTCTTAACTCGAATCCGAATTATTCCCGAATCTCAATTCACGATTTCGTTGGGACACGACCCGAGAAGAAAAATACTTCCCGGTTAAAAATATACGTATTGTGTTTTCTTTAGTGAGATTTTAAACCTTTATTTCTTCTTTGTTAGAAGTAATTTGGAAAGAATTTTCACGGGATTAATACTATATATATATATATATATAAATTTGACTAGTGCTTACACATCAACCAGTCTCTCCAGGAAAGTTATCATCAACATCATTGTCATCACTTGACTTGTCATTTTCAATTCGGGATAAGTGGTCAGCTGCAACATTTTCTGTTCCTTTTCTATCCTTGATTTCTATGTCAAATTCTTGTAAGAGTAAAATCCATCAAATAAGACGGGGTTTTGCATCTTGTTTTTTGAATAAATGCTTAAAAGCTGAATGATCGGTGTGAATAATGGTTTTTGATAGAATAAGATAGGATCTGAATTTATCGAATACAAAAACTACAGCCATAAGTTCTTTTTCGGTTATGGTGTATTTTTGTTGAGCTGGATTAAGAGTTTTACTTGCGAAATTGATCGGGTGAAAAATTTTGCCATCTTTTTTACCTAAGACAGCTCCAACTGTGAAATCACTTGCATCACATATAAGTTCAAACGGAAGATTCCAGTATGGGCTTATGATCACAGGAGCACATGCGAGTTTCTCTTTTAATAAATTGAATGCTTTTTGACATTCGTCATCGAATTTAAATGGAGTATCTTTTTCAAGCAGCTTAGTTAGTGGTCGAGCAATTTTTGAGAAATCTTTTATGAATCTTTGGTAAAAACCGGCATGTCCAAGAAAGCTTCTAACACCTTTGATGTTAGTAGGGGCGGAAGTTTTGAGATTACGTCAATTTTTTGTTTTGTCGACTTCAAGTCCTGCGCTAGATACCTTGTGTCCAAGCACAATTCCTTCTTTGACCATGAAGTGACATTTTTCCAAATTAAAAACAAGATGAGCATCTTTACAACGCTAGAGCAATTTATAGAGATTGTTTAGGCATTTGTCAAAAGAGTTTCCAAAGACGGAGAAAATAGACCATGAATACTAACCATGCAACCTTTGGAATGTGGGCTAAGCAGTGCATAGCCCGAAAGGCATTCACCTATAAGCGTATGTTCCGAAAGGACATGTGAATGTTGTTTTTTCTTTATCATTATGATCGATAAGAATTTGAAAATATCCAAAAAAACCATCAAGGAAATAGAAATATTTATTTCCTACGAGTCTTTCTAACATCTGATCCCATAAATTGGCAAAGGAAAATTATCTTTTAAAAAACGGTGCTTCAATTAATTTTACGATAATCATGCATACATCAGCCAACCCGTAACGGTTATTCTTGTTAGGACGAAGTTTCCTCATTTTCTTTTGTGACAATTGTGATACCTCCTTTCTTTGGTATACAGTGAATAGGACTAACCCAAGGACTATCAGCAATTGGATAAATAATACCGGTATCTAAGATTTTTACAATTTCTTTCTTAACAACTTCTTGCATATTTGGATTCAACCTTCTTTGTTTTTGGACAACGGGTTTCTTGTCATCTAGAAGTTGTATCTTGTGCTTACAGAATGATGGGCAGATACCATGAATGTCAGTCGTTTTCTAAGCAAAAGCTTCCTTGTGTTTTTTAAGGACGGATACAAGTTTGCCTTTGTTTTGAGCAGATAATTGAGATGATATGATTACAGGGAGAAAGGATTGTTCTTCTAAGAATACATATTCCAAGTTATCCAGAAGAGGTTTGAGTTCAAGATCCGTATGAGGTTCTTCAATTGATGTCTTGATTTTATAATCTGTGTTTATGGTGATTTTTTCGAATGGTGGTTCTTCTGTATCGGATTCAGATTCAGAATTTTCATCTTCAACCATTGCTATGAATTCATTAAATTTAGAAAAAAATTCTTCTTCGAGAAGGGTTCCTTCAATGGAATTGAGGATTTTACTTCCTTTATCTAGAAGAGCGTCAAAATCTTCTTCTAAAATTTCATCGATAACATCGATACTAAAACAGGTATCATCGTTTGAGTTAGAGTGTTTCATTGCAGAGTCGATATTAGAGATCATTCATTCAGCCTTAACTCCAAGATTGAGTTGTTTATGTTTAACTCGAATAACTGCATCAGCAGTGTGAAGAAAGGGTCGCCCCAAGATGAGGGGAACTTTACTATCTTCTTCCATTTCGAGAATAACAAAATCGGCAGGAAAAATGAATTTAGCAACTTCAACAAGCATATTTTCAGCTATTCTAACAGGGTATTGGAACGATCTATCGGCTAATCTCACACTTATTTTGGTAGGTTTAAGAGTTTCGAGAGATAGTTTCGCATATAAGGAATATGGCATAAGGTTAATGCTAGCATCAAGATCGGATAAAGCATTACAAGAAAAAAGTTTTGTTGAAATTAAATGGAATAAGGAAACTTCCGGGGTCTCCAAGTTTTATAATCGTGAAAGTAGCAAAATACACGAGCTACAAAATATTCCCATTGTGCAATTTTCTCGACCTTTACAGATATAGAGAAATTTCACTTTGACGCAGGAACTACAAGACTTTACACGAAAGCATCTAGCAATTTTGATTAAAACAGGCTTTAATCTACACGGTAGGCTAAGGTGTAAAGGGGAAACAAAAAAATTATAATAGGTGTAGGAAAAAGAAAGGAATGGCTCAGCAGGTTGTTCTAGGGGTATCTTTACTCTAAAAGTGAGAGTAATCAAAAGGGTTACACGGAGGTTAGCTACCCAGTGTAGTTAGTTAATATTACGACATGTAGGCTTTTTGGTTTAATCCTATGTTACTCCATCTAAATCTATAGTACTCATAATTGAGGTCTCGAGTGATATACCAGGCTAAGTTCTAAAGTCCACTACATCACCGCCACACACATATTTTTGTGGAATTTTTAGTAAGCAATTGGAAACGGATAGGCTTAATTCTTACAAATTGGAAATAAGGGTTATAGTGTGCAAGGTAATGTAACTAGTGATTTTTTTTTATTTGATCCATTTTTAGGCATTTTTAAGCATATTTGTAAAAATAAGGACAAGTATGTTCTAATTCTCCATCCCCCTACTTATATTATACAACGTCCTCGTTGTATAGATAAAACAATTAAATAATAAGGGAAATAGAATTAGAACGAGGAAACTCTCCTGATAGTTTGCTCCGTATGGTTCTCCAATATGAGTGTTTGAGCAAAAAGTGTGTTGAAGAGGGCTTCAGATTGCCCTGAGAGTTCAACACATGGCTCTTTTTAGATTATACCATTAAGATGATTTCATTTTTAGCAAGGTCCAGCATGAAATTTTATAAGACGTTCGTGCAATTTTTACTTTCACTAACCTACAAGACAGGCAAACAATTAAGCACACAACTGTACAGGTTACAATACGCCGTATCCCAAACCCAAGGATACGTCGTATGTAAACCTGTGAAAACAATTAAATTACTAGAAATTAAATACTAGAATTTAAAGAATGATAATGTGCAAACATGCATACGCCATATCCAAGGGGGTTCGATACGCCATATGGCATGTCTGGGAAGACAGACTCAACAATAAATTAAAATCCAATGCTACAAACAATTGAAATATGACCGCGTTGTCTCCCGGGAAGCACTTTTGTTTCAGTTGGTCGTTAAGTTCGACCTTTCTCTTCTCTTCTTTTTCATTCATCGTTTTCTCTAGTCACAAGCCATCCATCAACCATTTTGCAAAAAAGTTCTCGGTAAGCATAACTTGCGTTCATATTGGTTTCTGAATGGTTGATGTGCTCGAGCTCCTTGATAGCCATATATTCTTCACCAGCCTCAAACATGTATTTCGTCATTTTGAACCTCCTAATCTTGCAGGCTAATGGTTCATGAGTGAGATTCTCCATGCATTTTTGACCTATTTGAAAATTCACTTCATTATTTGTTTTAGTATTCCATTCGCAGTTAACATTAAGATAAGGGTTAAAGGTTCATTTAGGTTTGGCGTTTGTGTATGGTCCCCGGAGGCGATCATCTCGACTAGTGAATAGGCATACTTCATTGGTATTCACTCTCCACCAACATGCTTCATGTTTTACAAGTACATCGTAGTTGAGCTCGTGGAAGTTTTCAAAACTGTTTTTTAGCCATGCGCAAACTTCAATACTGCCAGAGTAGCATCTCCCATGATTCTTTAATGAGAGCCCTTAATACTTAAAGTTCTTGCTTAGGCCCTCATTAATCATTTTATCGTACCACTTGTGATCTTGAAAATAAGTCATGCGACTCACTCTAACCATCCCAGGTAGCTCCCCTTCATTACAATATCCGTCGGTATCCGAACTACATGTGGCCCATTTTGTAATTCCATTTTTGAAGTGGTACGTTTCGCATATGTGGTCACTAAGTTGATACGAAACCTCATTATTTGACCATTGTTCATCAAGTCCTTGTGTTTTTTCATTATTCAACTCATGTTCATACTCGTCGTATGTTTGGATCCCTTGGATGTCGTAGGTAAATAGATCAGGGTCAATTTTGAGGAGGTAGTTGAATTCTTTAAAGGCTATACATAGGGGTGTATCGAAATTGAACACGTCTTCTTCGATCTTAAAGATTCTGGAACGTTGTCAATTATATTGGGGTTATTTTCATCACCAGTTTCCTCATCTTTGTGATGATCAAAAAGATTGTAGAACTTTTGAACGAATTTTTCAACTAAATCATCCCAAGTAGAAATGGTACCGATACATTCATTTGTAAACCATTTGCTTGCGGCACCCGAGAGCGAGGTAGGGAAGAAACTAAGTCTCAATCGGTCTTGAGTTAGTCCCCTTATTTTAAGTGGCTCAACGATTTTGAGAGTTATTAATGTGTTCAAACACATTTTCTCCCTTAATCCCATTAAAAGAGTTGTCGCAGATTTTCACCATAAATGTTCCTTCGATCTCAATGAAATTCTTTTCGATCTCAATGAAATTCTTGTCATGGATTTTTACCATTGCGAATCCTTCTCCAAGCTAAGAACAAGAATAAAACAATTAGTAGGATGTGCTCTCAAAGGAGAGAACACATAGAAATAGACAGAAAACCAAAAACGAAATACTGGTACTGTATCAGGTAACCAATACGCCATATTCTATCAAACAGAATACGCCGTATGGGTCTTTTGAATGGCAGTACGCCATATTGAGTTTAACTGAATACGCCGTATTGTTGGAAAACAGATACGCCGTTTAGACAGTAAATTCAATACGCTGTCCTGATCAGAAGGTTTGATACGTCGTATCCAACTGGTGGATACGCCGTATCAGGTGATCAGTCATAACAGAATACTATTTAAACACACAATTAAATAATGCAATAAATTAAACACACAATTAAATTAAACACTTGACAAAGAGAATTAAATTTATTTTACACTAAACAAGTTAAAGGTTAGAAAACACTAATAAAAATAAAGATTAAACTATTCACTCCCCGGCAGCGGCGCCAAAAACCTGATGTGTCGTCGTGTGGTGTATAATTAGTGATTATCAAGTTTTACATTTATATTTAGCCAACAAACCTAAAGACAACACTTTAACGGGCAGTGTACCCGGTCAAGATGTAGCTTCGCGGTAAGTAGGGTGTCGAACACTAAGAGTGAGAGTTAACCTAATATTCTATCAGTATTTTAATTCTATCTAGATTAGTCTAATCACTTATTAAACCTATGCTATACATATTTATTAGTGGTAAATGGGGGGTTTTCAGAGAGACTGGCACAGGTTGGGTGGTGTCAAAGATTAATTCAAAACACAATACAAACTAAAGCAATTAATCACAAGATAAAGAAGCGGTACAAGCCAAATAATAGAAAACTGTATTAACTATGTTAAATCCAATTACAAGCTCGTTTGTTTATTTAGTGCAATGGCTACTTATTTCGAGGCGGCATATCATTCTTAAGACTTACGCGGTTCTTCTTCCTAAGACCTAGATACGAACAATCTTGTCACGATTAACGCATCCGCATAAAGCATCCTATAGTCTAATTATAATTTATCAGAGGGAATTAAAGCAGTGGTGATCATGTTAATACCCTAGCCCATCGGGACTTTACCCACTTATTGCTTGATGTTGTCTTATATACCGGTAGTCCACCACCAAAATCAATACCTGACAATTAAGAACAATACAGGTTGAACAATTATCGGGTCACTTGCCGGTGTAACTAAGCTCATAATCAATAGGTAAGGACAAGGTGTAATTTGTGATCCTATTAGTCTGGGTATACAAGGCACAACATGAAGAGCTATCTTGGCATCTAGATTACTGGTTAAGTCTCATTAGACCCAGTTGAATGATAGGTCGAATGTACAAGAACATAAACAAGTATGAGGCGATAAACATAATTAAACAACAATGATAAATTAAGCAAGCCGGATTAAAACAAACCAAACATTATAATCTTCATTAACATGGCTAATACCCGTGGAAATCATTGTCATTTTTACAAACGTGATCAAACAATTAGAAATCGAATGATTAAGAAAGTAAGAATTACACGATGTCTTCTATGGAATTATGGTTGGTGCTTGACCTTGGCAGCTTCTAATATCTTGGAAAAATCGTCTTTAAGAGTATGGTATAGAGAATATAATTTTTGCACACCGAAACTCATTTTTGAGCCTCATATTTTTAGTGTCTAAAAATGCCCTCGATACGCCGTATAGAGAGAGTTAGATACGGCGTATAGGGTTAATTTCCTTGGAGTTCGCGATAAGATCAAATCAATCAAGATTAATTACCATCAATCACATTAACTTCGTATCTTTGACTCATGACCAGCTGTGCATACGGCGTATTGGTGAAGAGTGATACACCGTATAGGGAATTGATCATTAAGCGTATTCTTGTGATAAGCTGGCGCGGATACACCTTATCTTCCTTGTTGGATACGGCGTATAGTAGGAGATAACAGATTTCTTCAAATGTCTTCGTTTTAGTTCCAGAATTACGCCTTTTTGCTTCGTCTTTACAAGTTACTCCATAATTACCGCAATCATAAACTTTAAGCAATTAAGTACAAATATCTTGCAATAATCATATAAAAGTGGGTAAAATGCATGAGAGTCCTTTTTCCTTCTTGACAATATTTTCAAAACCTAGAGGTTTACGACCTGATGACACAATTTCAACATGAGAGCCCTCATTTGTAGAGTATGATTTTCCTTTTTCCTCTACAACCTGTTCAACAAAATCATCAAGAGTATCCATAGGGTTTTCCTCCTCATTTGAAGTATGACTCTCCGCTTCACCATCTTTTTCATCAGGTTCCTATATTCGTCATTAATAATGGTACTCCAGGCTCTAATTTCGTGAACATGAACATCAAAACTCTTACCATGAATAATGACTGACACCGATTCGGAAATAGTGGATTGTCTTTTTGTTGAAATACATGCCCTACCCAAGCTCATAGTGTTTTCACTATCCGAATCAAAGAATTTGAATTTGCCAAACAAATTTGTAACTTTTTTAATGGCATTGGAACCCCATGCACATAAAGGTAGGCCTCTAATCTCAATCTAAATCAATCTTTCATCAACCGTGAATGAGGGAGACACATACCTGATGATAGTCCAATAAGACTTGAGAGATTCATTTTCTTTGAAAGCTTCACATGACTTAGAGTTTTCGAATTGAATCCAAACCCATAAGCCTCCAACGTAGTGAATAGAAACATCAGTAAAGCCCTCATTCCTACAGATACCATACATATTGCTGATCGAGTCTACTTCTTTCACCTTAGCCAAAAGAACCGTAGATGTATCTTCTACTTTGATAAGGTCATTGTCACTTAGACTCAAACAATTGCTGGTATCGAGATCCTCTATCAGACACCCCTTTAGAATCACAACCTCCATTTGCTACAGACGCATAAGATTGTCTCACAGGAAACAAAGAAGGGCCCTTATTGCCGTTAAAAGGCGGGGCTTGTGGCATATTAAACTTAGGCACATATTTTGTATCTGTTTTATAGGTCCTCTCGAATTTTGAAATAGACACAAATAGGTGATAACTTCCAATCCAGATATTGGACATAGTTTTAGCAAAATCTTTACCATTACGAACACCCAAAAATTTAACAAAACCGAAATGCTTACTAGTTTTTGATCTCTTATTAGCAATGAAGGCGTCAACGATACGTCCAAACCGTTGAAACTCCTTCTACAGATTTTTAGCATCCAACGACTCAGGGAAGTTTGTAACAAAAAATGACATAGCGATCTTTTCAACATCCTTAACGAAAGGGTTAACAATAGGCTTAGATTGCGGGTTTTTGTTTTTCCCAAACACCCAGGTCCATCCATGCGCATTATGATTTCCAGCCATGAAGAAAAATAGGGTTTTAACAGTGACGAAATCCTAATCCTAATGAAACACGTCGAACCAAAAAAAGGAGATTAAAGATCAATAATCAGATGTAAATCACCCTAATCAAATGATAATGAGTGAATGGTGATCAAACAGGAGAAGGATTAGCGATCGAAATCAAAAACCCTAACCTAATGACACGTCGAACCCAAATCAAGAGATTAAAGGACTCAAATCAGAGAATAATCTCAATAATCAAATGTTTTTCGGTGATTGGTGATCAAACAGGAATAGAATCAAAGATCAAAGATGCAAAGATTTGAAAAATTGTCATGATTGGGGTTTTTTTTGGTGGAGATAAATTAAACAATTCAAGTATATGTAGTTAAGTAATATGTGATATTGCTAATGATGCTAAGCAAAGAGTTTGTTGCCAAGAAGTTTGGGTTATGGACTTATGGTCTATCACTGAGTTAAAAACGGTGACTCATAAGAGACGGGAGTACGGGACTAACTAGTCTTAAGGAATCGGTGTTAAATAGTTGTCGATTTTGAATTTGTGGTATGTTTATTTGGTATGCAGACACAATTCACCTTTTCACCTAAAAAAATGTCTGATTTCACCGGTAGTTCTTAAAGGCTAGTAAGGTGATAAGCTAATTATTTAATTTTAAACAGATTCTAATTACATTAGAAACATATAATCCAATCAAATTGCAATCTAGGAAAGGTAAATGTGGTAACCATTAGGGGTGCTGAACCGAACCAACCAACCTGCGGCTCACGATTAAGGTTAATGCTTTTTGTGATTTTTGGTTTTCGGGTCGGAGTAAACCGGGGAAAAAAACAAACAAACCAAGTGACTCGAATAAGTAAACCACTAGAGCATGTGAATAAGTCATGGAAATCACAAAAGAGAACTGAAATATTGTAATGGAAGTACAAAACGCATGCCCAACAAACCGAAGGCAATGTTTATAAATTTGGTTCACTCAGTCGGTTATGAACCGAACCGACCGAGTATTCCAGTTTAGTTATCTGTTTCACATCTTCCAAAAAGTCGGTGGCCGGGTTGGTTTTCGTTGGTTAAGGCCAGTTTTGAACCGAGGCTCGTGCCTAACCATAAGGTGAGACCAAAGTCACACCTTCAATCGGTCAAAGTCACGGTATTGCATTTGCATATACAAATACAAATAACAACTCCCTAATTAAAACAAGTCCATTTATTCAACCAAATATGCTCAACCAAAAAGAGTGAGATTTGACAGAAAAGGTTCATTATATTTGTCTCAGTAAAAATGGCAACCATGAACACAATTGACATACGACATTAGGGGTGAGCTTTTCAGACCGAGAACCACCCACATCAGTATCGGTGGTGTGCCCATTGGAGCTGATGACAAACCCTGAAACGAGCTCGGGAATATCTAAAGTTATTTCTTGGCCAAGGCTTGTGAGATAAGAGATATCCCATGGAACAGTGGACCACACCACTATTGATCCAACCCTACTAATGGTCACCTCTTGCATTAGCATTTTGTCCTCACCGTCAATCTGTTACACATACATCGTCAAATATAAGTTAAACAACACAGGTAAGACACAGGGGGGATGGGTGTCATCAAGTTAATAAAAAATTACCTTTGAAATAGATACATTGTTCCTAGGATCCTCGCCAATTGGGTAACACATGAATGGTTGTAACACTTTCAGTCCCCCAAGATAATCCCACTGTCCAAACAATAAAGATAGTAAATACTTTATAGTTTTTTCATGTACTAAAAACAAATATAACAGTACCTCATGTCGTATTTTCAGGATGCCGAGACGAATTCTGGAGATTGTGTTACGACGAAGGTCATCACCCCACCTCCCACCACATGATTTTCAGAGACCTTGTAGAGATTTTTGACATCATCATAAGACAAAAAGATGGACGAATACTGGTCTTCATTCGGACCAAGCTTGTCAAACAATTCATTAACCATCCGATTCCCCATAGGCATCATATTTAATTCTCTGGAGTCCATGGAATGAATCGTAATTGTTAGTGACAATGAATTATATGGAGTTAGGAGGAAATAATCTCACTTAAATTGCTCACACACAAAATACATAAAAGCTCTCTAAGTAGACTTTGTTTATTCTTCTTAGTGCAATTTACACACCAATTGAACTGAAGGCTCAAATTAAAATGTGAAACATGTTGGGTTTTATGACCTAATTAACAATTAATTAACACGAGTACGCAGCGGAATAAATGATCACATGTAGAATACATTAATTAACAAGGATAGAAGATGTGTACCTTTTAGCACGAAACGATACACCGTTTAAAGGTAACCGTAAACACCGTCTTCTATATACGCGTGTGTATAAAGCTAATACCACGCGAACCACTAGGATCAAAGAATAATCCCTCTACTTCGACACACACTACACGTCACGGAGATACGCTAAGATGCTAGTCTTTCTTCACGAATAAACAACCGAACACGATGTTCTTGTTTTGATTCTTATCGTCACACGATCGAAACCCCACAAAAGGAATATACAACCGATTGCGTATATTAGAATAAAAGTAATCAGTATCGCATGGATATGTAAATATATTGGCATGCATACGCATGTATTAATCAATATTGCATGCATTACTTATCCATTGATAATATATGCTTTATTCCCTTTGATTGTCGAAACACAGAGAACAAGTAAAAGGTTTTTATTGTTTTTGTGGCGTATGGTTTTAGGATATAATATATCGTGTCTTCCGAATGAATGAGGCAAAGGGGTTATATAGCTTAAAGA